>JABUQX010025089.1:0-22500 GCA_015478945.1 Trachelipus rathkii | reverse complement strand
AAGGGGGGAGGGGGATTTACGAATCTGTATTACTTTGTTTCTCTCTCTCTCTCTCCTCTCTATATATATATATATATATATATATATATATATATATATATATATATATATATATATATATATATATATATATATATATATATATATATATATATATGAAGTACTTGTGGCTAAGACTCTAAAATCCTCATCCTCAATCCGCGGATAGTGATTTTTACTACCCGCATCCGCGGATAGTCAAAAATCACCATCCGCTACATCTATAGTAAAGACATAAAGATGCAGGCTCGTTGACTCACTGCCGTAAAAGTAACCCTAAACTTTACTGATCCACTATGCTGTAAAACTAGCCCTAACTTTTACTAATAGACTGTTTATTAGCTGCCGAAAGATAATATGGCCTTTATGTAGTTTATGTAGTTTGGCATATATATATATATATATATATATATATATATATATATATATATATATATATATATATATATATATATATATATATATATATATATATATATATATATATATATATATATATATATATATATATATATATATATATATATATATATATATATATATCAGTGGCGTACCTGGAAGAATACACTTGGGTAGGCAGAGTTTATATATATATATATATATATATTTATATATATATATATATATATATATATATATATATATATATATATATATATATATATATATATATATATATATATATATATATAGGTAATACTGTACATCGAAAACATATTTTAATAATTATAATACGTACCTATTTATTTGTATGAAAAGCTTGTTTACATTATATTTACCAAATACTTAATTTTAAATCACATTCCAATTGAGTAATTTCTTAGGCCTATCATTTTTTTAAAATAGAGCTGTCGTTTTATAGATAAGTTTTTAAAGCGTTTTTTCTTTAATATAAAATCTACACTTACTCCATTATGCATTATTTCACTTAATTTTATGTATATAATGCTAAATATCACTTAAATAAAGTTATATAAAATTAATATTCAATATCAGAACAATCAGACACATCCGATACAAAAATTTCAAACAAACTGCACCAAGCCACACATTTCGTAAATATTTACGGGAAGAGAACGAAAAGTTTCATATATATTATCGATTATTTTATCGATTATTATAGGTAGGACAGACTAGCCCGCTACCTTATAAGTTGACGTAAAAAATGACGTCATTCGTCCGCCCGGGTGTAAAGAATTTTACTTCTAAGATCAGAGTAGGAGCGAGAATTTCTAAATGAATTCAATTATTATTATAGCTATTATTATTGTGGTTGTTTTTCTTTTAATTTATGATGCAAAATAGCTTCTTTTTTTAACTTTTATATAAAATTTTAATAATTTAGTATACTTTTACAATTTAATTTCAATTATTTAAAACCTAAAAAATATTGGGTAGGAGCTACCTACCCGGCCTACCCTATATATACGCCCCTGATATATATATATATATATATATATATATATATATATATATATATATATATATATATATATATATATATATATATATATATATATATATATATATATATATATATATATATATATATATATATATATATATATATATATATACTTATTTTACTTGGTAGCCCCCTAGAGCTAACCTCATACGAGAAGATTGATCCCGAGGTATTGTACCACCACGGCAGGCTGAGCCCATAGATTCGCCAGACCAAGTGTATCAAAGTTGCGTCTGATCTCCTTTAGGTCAAGGCAGTTTAGTAAGAGATTTCCTGTTTTCCTGTGTCGTCATTTGTTTGGGAGAGACACCTTTGTCATGGGGAGAGGGAGCATTATGAAATCTATGTTTATATTCCTGACGTGAGGGAGGGTCCATGCCCAAAGGGAAGACGGGACAGTATCTATATTTATATATATATATATAATATATATATATATATATATATATATATATATATATATATATATAAGAGATATATATATATATATATATATATATATATATATAACAGTATCTATATATATATATATATATATATATATATATATATATATAGGTGTGTGTATGTGTGAGGGTGCATGTGTTTGTGTGCTTGCGTGTCAGGGTGATTTTATTTACTTTTATTTCTTTATGAGAATACTATTAAAAAAAGATTAAATAAATGAACTCCAAATCATAGGTTAATTTTTTATAATATATATATATATATATATATATATATATATATATATATATATATATATATATATATATATATATATATATATATATATATATATATATATAGTATATATATATATATATATATATATATATATATATATATAAAATGTGCTTGTTTTAAAACTTCAACTCTCCCCCCCCCGAAAATTTTTCGCCTCTTACCCCTTTAGTTATATATATATATATATATATATATATATATATATATATATATATATATATATATATATATAAAAATATATATATATATATATATATATATATATATATATATATATATATATATATATATATATATATATATATATATAATTTCTTTTTTAATCCTCACTTCACTTAATACAGAAGGGAGGAGTAGGGAGCGTAACATGCCCGGAAAGAATAGTTAAGTAGAAGAGCATGACGTAAGTCGAAAGAAAAGTCCCCCACACTTTCCTCTCATACCCTTAAGTGCGAGCCCGTCGAAACTGAAAATCCATCCTTGTAATTTACAACACCGTGATGGACTCATACTGTGGTATCTCATTCTTTATTTTATGGATTCTTCTTACACCTAACACGCCCCTAAGATTATTATCCGCCTGAACAGATTTCACATTTTATATATACCTATACCTGTCATACCTCTATATTCTATACCTTTTATTCTATACCTCTATACCTATAGGTATACCTATATACCTCTATCTATACCTCTTATTCCACACCATAGTTTCAATACTATACATTAACACCTGTAACGACATACCCTCATGCAGAACCCTAGCTCACTCAAGACTTAGTCCATTTGCATTCATCATAGATTTAATTGCACCAGCCATCTTCCTTCCTTTCACAACTTTCCTACTACACTTAACACCATTCTTTCCCTTTTCATCCAACATATACTTAAATATTTAAACCCAGATACTTGTTCCAATTGACCGTCATCCAACATGATTTCTCACCGCGAACTTTCCTTATCCACTACCATCACCTTACTTTTATCTACATTTGCTTTCAATCCTCTCTTTTTACATACCCTGCCAAATCCCTCTCAAACTTTCATCAGATTCGCCATACATCAGCGTACAATAAACAAGGGACCATCCACTCTTCCATTCTCCATCAGTCTAACACCCTCCCCTGCCACCCCTACCACTAATACTTTCATCATCCCATCCATATACAAATTAAATAGCCATGGAGGCATATCACATCCCTACCTCACTCTCACTCCACTATTAATATTAAACCTTTCACTTTCAACTTCATTTATTCTTACACACGCTTCACTATCGACATACACACTTTTGATTCGATTCAAAAACCTATCACCAACACTATGTATCACTAACACCTGCCACAGATCTTCCCTACTAATCCTGTCATACACCTGTTGCATGCCCATAAAACCTAAACACAATTTATTTATTTTTCTGTCTCATTTATTTCATTGTGAAAATTTGATGTATACATCCTCTACCACTTCTAAATGCACCTTGTTCTTCGCCAATCAGTCCCTCAGTCACCTGACTCACTTTTTACACACACACACACACACACACACACACACACACACACACACACACACACACACACACACACACACACACACACACACCTACACACACACACACACACACATATATATATATATATATATATATATATATATATATATATATATATATATATATATATATATATATATATATATATATATATATATATATATATATATATATATATATATATATATATATATATATATATATATATATATATATATATATATATATATATATATATATATATATATATATATATATATATATATATATATATATATATATATATAAGTAGTAAGGCAGGCATATTGTTCGTAAAGTGACCGCGACCTTTGACCGACCGCGACCTTTTTGGGCCTTGACCTTTTTGGGCCTTGACCTTTTTTCGACCAACCCTTTGGTCTTCCATGGGTCAATTTTGGCCCAAATTTTTACCTACCCTTGTCCTTTTAGGGGAAGTCGATTTTTTGAGAACCCTAATTTTTTGAGAACCCTAATTTTTTGAGAACCCTAATTTTTTGAGAACCCTAATTTTTTGAGAACCCAAATTTTTTGAGAACCCTTGTCCTTTTAGGGGAAGTTGATTTTTTGAGAACCCTAATTTTTTGAGAACCCTAATTTTTTGGCAACCCTAATTTTTTGAGAACCCAAATTTTTTGAGAACCCTAATTTTTTGGCAACCCTAATTTTTTGGCAACCCTAATTTTTTGCAACCCTTCGAAGAAGGGTTGCGCCAAACGGTTGCGTCAGCAACCGTTGTACGTATTACCCCCCTATTTTATGCCCCCTAATTTTTTCGACCGTGGGTCATTTTTGCCCACGGTAATTTTTGGCTACCCTTTGATCTTCCGTGGGTCATTTTTGGCCCACGTTAATTTTTGGCTACCCTTTGGTCTTCCATGGGTCAATTTTGGCCCACGGTAATTTTTGGCTACCCTTTGGTCTTCCATGGGTCAATTTGCCCACGATTTTTCGACCAACCCTTTGATCTTCCATGGGTCATTTTTTGCCCACGGTAATTTTTGGCTACCCTTTGGTCTTCCATGGGTCAATTTTGGCCCACCCTAATTTTCGACCAACCCTTTGGTCAATTTTGACCCACGGTAATTTTTGGCTACCCTTTGGTCTTCCATGGGTCAATTTTGGCCCACGGTAATTTTTGCCTACCCTTTGGTCTTCCATGGGTCAATTTTGACCCACCCTACTTGATCAACCCCTTTGGTAGTCTCCATGGGCTCAAATTCTTTTTGCCCACGGTAATTTTTATCTTCCTTTTAGGGGGCTTAGCCCTATTTTTTGATGTTTCTTTGCCTTGTTTGACCATGATATTTCTGGGCTTAACCTAAATATATACCATGGGTCATTTTTCGCCCACGGTACTTTTGATGTCTTTACCTTGTTTGACCATGATATTTCGGCTTTAACCTTGTTCATATACCATGGGTCAGTGGCCCACGGTACTTTTGGCTTCCTTTAGGGACTTAGTTCTTTTTTTTGATAGCCTACTTAGTTTGACCATGATATTTCGTTCCTGACCTTGCCATATACCATGGGTCAATTTTTGCCCACGGTAATTTTTTTTGCCCACTCGTGTCCCACCCGTCACATATTTCGTTCCTAACTTGAACGCAGCATGTATGGATCTATCCCCAACTTGAACACCTACACACAATAATATTGACACATTATTATTACACACATATTATTAGCCATTAGATATTGAATATTACACAATACACATACGTCACAGCGCTAATACATTCATTATGACACTTTAATTACTATAACACTCATTTACCATCGAGCTCACCTTGAGATGACTTTACCACAACGACATCAATCTTTGAAAGCCACCATGTCAATGGTGGTTTCTTTGTCCTTCCTTATGGCTTAGCTCCTGATGTTCGCTTCCAGCACATGATATTTCGCTCTGACCCCGCATCGAGACGTAACACTCTGGCCCACGATGGACTCGATGGCTTGGCTGTCTCACCAACGTAGCATTTAGGCACGTTCCACAGCGTCTCCATGAGCACAGATGAGTTGCGGCGAGTGCCGCGAGCCACGAGCGCCGGCGAGTACACGAGCGCCAGTGAGCGTCACAGCCAGCGAGCGCCATTACAGTGCCGGGCCCCCGATCGTCTTTCAGTCTTTTCTGCCCTCCTCTTAGCCAGCCAGCCCCAATATGCTGGCGTTCAATTCCAGCAGCCAGGCAGCATGAGGATGATTGGTGCATATTACAAGTTGCTACTTTAGTTAGTCTTTCTAACACTTACATCAATATACACTGGCGACATCACCACTGGCGATATACTTCATGAAGAATACCACATCAGCTTATGCTGCCACATTCTCCATAGACACTACATTAAATCAAATACAGCTTACACACACAATACATGCTAGCACTCACACACCCCATATTTTGGATTACCTCGTCCTTGATGCCTCAGCTTTTGATGGCTCAACTTTTGATGCCCAGATAATGCCTGTGCTCAACCTTGAAGGTTCACCCTGACTTCACCTTGATGACGTCATCTTGGATAATATCTATACTTCATACTTAAACATTTTTGCTAAAAACATTTACTTAATATTTTTTTACTTAATATTTTTAATTATAAATTTTAAAATTTGTATGTAAGAATGTGTCCAGAGTGTCTGATATAGTAACGTTTTACTACAATTATACGAAATTTTATTAAAAACATTAACTTTACATACCTAGCAGTAATCAGCAAACAATAGGTTACCTGTCTACCTGGGTGGATTAGTATGCTTTGCTCACTGCTTTACTGCTTAACTTTCTGCTTTACAGCTTAACCAATAGTTTTACCGCTTTAATCATTAAAAACATATACTTTACAGGCCTTAAAGCAGTAAATCAGCAAACACAGAGGTGCCAAGCATACAAACAAAGGATAGTGCTTTGTATCTACTGCTTTACTGCTTTAACTTTCTGCTTTACTGCTTTAACGCACTGCTTTATTGTTTTAACTCACATACATTACATACCTTAAAGCAGTAAATCAGTAAATCAATAGAGGTATTACCTAGCACCTAAGGGATTAGCATGCTTTGACAGTTATTGCTTTATCTTTCTGTTTGTTTAACTTTCGTTATCGTTTTAACTTTCAAGCTTTACAGTTTAATCTTTCAAAGTATCGCTTTTAATCCCATATGCTTTACTGCTTTAACTCATATATTTATTAACATTATGTTTTTTATTTTGTTTTAATACTTTTTATTTATTTTATTATTATTTTTATTTATTTTTATTATTATTTTTATTATTTTTATTTTTATTATTATACTTAGTGTTATTTACTTCATGCCTATTGTTATTATTATTTAGAGCAATATACACACACACACACACACATTACAGCCACACATTATTTGATTACACACATTATACACACACACACACACACACACCTTAAAGCAGTAAATCAGTAAATCAATAGAGGGGTTACCTAACAACAAAGGTTAGTATGTTTTTGTTTTACTGTTTTACTGCTTTAACCTGTGTTTTACTGCTTTAACTTTCTGCTTTACTGTTTTAAGTCACTGGGTATTTCTTTAACTCAAACATTTCATACCTCACAACAGTAAATCAGTAATCAATAGAGGTGTTACCTAACACCTAAAGGGGATTAGTATGCGTTTGTCTTTACTGTTCACTGTTTAACTTCGTTTTTACTGCTTTGAACTTTCAGCATTGCACTTTCAGCCATTGCTTTATCCAGCCGCTTTGTCCTCATATAGTTTACTGTTTTGACCATTTAACATTACTGTTTTATTTTGCATATCATACTTCTATTTATTCTTTTATTTTATTTGTCTTCTTATATTTTGAAATATTATTCTACTTCATTCTCCTTTTATCATCTTTACTTTTATTATTATTTTATTTGTTTTACTTTTATTTTTTTATTTTTTATTCTTTTATTTTATTTTTATTATTTTACTTTTATTATTTTTATTTTTACATTTTCCTATCTAAACTTTTTAGTGTTATTTACTTCATGCCTATTGTTATTATTTAGAACACAGATATATTAATAGCTGGCACTTCAGCGATGAGTACACTGCTGGCGACACTTGCAGCCACAATACTACTATGGCACTGCAGCTTGAACATCAGCATTTACACACACACGCCACAGCCACAGCCACACATGGTCATCATTCAGATTTACTACACCACACACAGCATTTATCTTACACCACAGATGCATTACACCGCCATCACGCATCATCAATAGCATTTGCCACAGACACAGCACACACACAGATGCATTGCACAGCCAGCCACACACACAATACTCACTTACACACCAGGCCACACAGCACACCACTCTGAAGAGAACGTGTGGTACTGAGCTAAAGATTCCATGCTTTTACCAACACGCAATATTTACTCATTCAAATATAATCTGCTCATTCAGTTTTCTTAAAACTTATATAAATCAACACATTTGAACAAAGAATTTATTATTAACTGTTAATGTTTTCGTTTATAACTACCGCCTTTGAAATATTTTGTAAAATTTTTATGAAATTTTTATTAAAAACATATATTTACGTACCTGTGCAGACAAATCGTGGTACCTACTGCTTTACATCATCTTTAGCCGTGTAATAAGTATAAAAATAACAAATGTTCTTCGCTAACATAACATGTATTTATTAAACACTTGGGTTTTTTTGTCATCGTTATGCATACATTTACATATCGCCGATGCTAACTAAATATTAAAGTTTGGGCACTTGATTTTCTTTGTTATTAGTCTGGCATTGACAACACGAGAAACACCGCATTTCTGATGGCGGAGCCAAATGGTTGAAATAACTACTTTTAGCCTCTACCAGATACAGAGCATCAGGTCAAAAATACAACACGCCTGTATCGTGGTGCAGCCATTGTCAGTTCTAAACAAATTTAGATAGTTTTTCACAGGTCAAAAGGTAATTCCAGTATAGACAAGAATCGAGAATCAATGTTATTATTTTATAAATATATTTCCTTCTTACCTGCTTAAAGGATCTTACCGACCTAGCATGTTTCAGTATGAAATATATTTATAAAATAATAACATTGACTGGATTCTTGGTCTATACTGGAATTACCTTTACCTGTGATTAGGCTTAAATCCGCCTGTGATACAAAAAGGTTTATCCTAAATTTAGGCCTAAATTTAGGCCTAACGTAGTTATTGCACCACATTTTACAGAAAAAGGTCAGTTTGAAATATATTTTGACCTGGTATTAGGCCTAAATCGCCCCGGGGTACAAAAAGGATTATCCTAAATTTAGGGCTAAAGTAGTTATTTCAACCCATTTTACAGAGAGAGGTCAGTTTCGTATCTGTAACGAGTGCGGGTTGTTGTGTTTTCTCGTGTTGGATTGTCAATGTACATAGATAATAATAAAGAAAATCCAAATTATTTAAAAAACTTTGAAATATTTTTAGTTAACATCGAGCGAATAATATAAATGTAAGTGAATAATTGTTATTTTTAAATAAAAACCTAGAATGATTTTAATAAAATACATGTTATGTTAGCAGAGAAGAACTTATTTTGTTATTTTTATACTTATTACATCGCTAAAGATGATGTAAAGCAGTAAGTCAATAGAACAAAACGTGGCATAGCTTGGTGTAGAGGGGTGCTAGGGGCTGACCTTACTGATTTTCTGATTTATTGCTTTAAGGTACGTAAAATATATGTTTTTAATAAAATTTCATAAAATTTTACTAAAAGTTATTTTAAAACTTGATAGTTATAAAATTTATAAACAAAAAGTATTAACAGTTAATAATAAATTCTTTGTTCAAAGGTAATGATTGATTTATTATAGAAGTTTTAAGAAACTTTGAAATAATTTTAGTTATATTTGAATGAGTAATATAAATGTACGTGTTTAATTAAAACATAAAATGTTTTAATAAATTATACGTTATATGTGTAAGTGAGTGTGCGTGTGTGTGTGTAAGTGAGTGTGTGTGTGTGGGTGTGTGTGTGTGTGTGTGTGTGTAAGTAAATCTGTGTGTGACTGTAAGTAAATCTGTGTGTAAGTAAATCTGTGTGTGTAAGTAAATCTGTGTGTGTAAGTAAATCTGTGTGTGAGTGTAAGTAAATCTGTGTGAGTGTAAGTAAATCTGCGTGTGAGTGTAAGTAAATCTGTGTGTGTGTGTGTGTGTGTGTGTGTGTGTGTATAAGTGTAAATGTAAGTGTCTATGGGTAAATGTAAGTGCCATAGTGAATGTGTGTATAAGTGTCATAGTGAATGTGTGTATAAGTGTAAGTGTGTGTGTGTGTGTGTGTGTGTGTGTGTGTGTGTGTGTGTGTGTGTGTATGTGTGTTCTAAATAATAATAACAATAGGCATGAAGTAAATAACACTAAGTATAATAATAAAAATAATAAAAATAAAATAATAATAAAAGTAAAATAATAAAAATAAAATAAAAAGAATAAAAAGAATAAAAATAAAAAGTATTAAAACAAAATAAAATAATAATAAAAGTAAAATAATAAAAATAAAATAAAAGAATAAAAAAAATAAAAAAAGAATAAAAATAAAATAAAAAGAATAAAAATAAAAAGTATTAAAACAAAATAAAAAACGTAATGTTAATAAATATATGAATTAAAGCAGTAAAACATATGAGTTAAAGCAGTAAAACAGAAAGTTAAAGCAGTAAAGCAGAAAGTTAAAGCAGTAAAGCAGAAAGTTAAAGCAGTAAAGCAGTAAAACAAAAGCATACTAATCCCCTTGGTGTTAGGTAACACCTCTATTGATTTACTGATTTACTGCTTTAAGGTATGTAATGTATGTGAGTTAAAGCAGTAAAGCAGTGAGTTAAAACAGTAAAGCAGAAAGTTAAAGCAGTAAAACATGAGTTAAAGCAGTAAAACAGTAAAACAAAAGCATACTAATCCCTTTGTTGTTAGGTAACACCTCTATTGATTTACTGATTTACTGCTTTAAGGTGTGTGTGTGTGTGTGTGTGTGTGTGTGTGTGTGTGTGTGTGTGTGTGTGTGTGTGTGTTTATGTGTGCTCTAAATAATAATAACAATAGGCATGAAGTAAATAACACTAAGTATAATAATAAAAATAAAAATAATAAAAATAATAATAAAAATAAATAAAAATAATAATAAAATAAATAAAAAGTATTAAAACAAAATAAAAAACATAATGTTAATAAATATATGAGTTAAAGCAGTAAAACATATGAGTTAAAGCAGTAAAGCAGAAAGTTAAAACAGTAAAGCAGAAAGTTAAAGCAGTAAAGCAGAAAGTTAAAGCAGTAAAGCAGAAAGTTAAAGCAGTAACAGAAAGTTAAAGACAGTAAAGCAGTAAAACAAGAGCATGCTAACCTTTTTAGTTAGGTAATACCTCTTATTGATTTACTGATTTACTGCTTTACAGTATGTAATAAGTGTGAGTATGTAATGTATGTGTGTTAAAGCAGTAAAGCAGAAAGTTAAAGCAGTAAAGCAGAGAGCTAAAGCAGCCCTTGTTGCCATGTAACACCTCTATTGATTTATTGATTTTGCTTTAAGGTATGTAATGTATGTGAGTTACTGTGAGTTAAAGCAGTAAACAAATGAGTTAAAGCAGTAAAGCAGAAAGAAGGTAAAGCAGTAAAAACAAAAGCATACTACACTTCTAGCAAGGTAACACCTCTATTGATTTACTGATTTACTGCTTTAAGGTATGTAAAGTTAATGTTTTTAATAAAATTTCGTACAATTGTAGTAAAATAAAATGATTATATATCAGACACACTGGTTTTTTTCTTCTACAAATTTTAAAAATTTATAAATTAAAAAGTATTAAGTAAAAAGTATTATGTAAAAAATGTTTTTAATAAAAATGTTTAAGTATGAAAGATGAACGGATAAAGATGACGTCATCAAAGATGAGTCATCAAAGTTGAACCTTCAAAGTTGAGGCATCAATGCTGAGGCATCAAAGTTGAGCCATCAAAGCTGAGGCATCAAAGTTGAGGTATCAAAATATCAAGTGTGTGAGTGTAAACGTAAGTGTATCTGTGTGTGTGGGTGTGAGTGTAAGTGTATTTGGTTTAATGTAAGTGTCTATGGAGAGTGTAAGCGCTTATAAGTGTCATAGTGTGTATAAGTGTCATAGTGAATGTGTGTATAAGTGTCGTAGTGTATGTGTGTATAAGTGTTAGAAAAAGACTAACTCATAGTAGGAAGCATCCTAGCAACTTGTAATATACACCAATCGATTCCTCATACCTTATAACCTAGGGGTAGACACCCATATTAGGGCTATTCTAGGCTCAGGGGAGGCTAGAAAAGGCTTGAAAAAAGTGGCACTCAGTTGGCACTATGTGGCACTCACTTGGCACTATGTGGCACTCACTTGGCACTCATTGGCACTCACTTGGCACTCATTGGCACTCATTGGCACTCACTTGGCACTCACCTGGCACTCACCTGGCACTCATCTAATACTCATAGAACACTAATAGAACATGCCTAGATACTTCTTACGTTGATTGGGAACCATCAAAGCCATCAAGTTATCGTGGGCCAAAATTGACCCACGGTATATGACAAGGTCAAGGGCGAAATATCATGGCCAAACAAGGTAAAGACATCAAAAAAGGGCTAAGCCCCTAAAGGAAGGACAAAAATTACCGTGGGTCAAAATTGACCCATGGACGACCAAAGGGTTGGTAGTGTGTTTGTACGTGAGTGTAAGTGTCGATGGGTAAATGTAAGTGTTATAGTGAATAAGTGTCATAGTGAATGTGTGTATAAGTGTGTGTGTGTGTGTGTGTGTGTGTGTGTGTGTGTGTGTGTGTGTGTGTGTAGGTGTTCAAGTTAGGATAGATCCATACATGCGTTCAAGTTAGGAACGAAATATGTGACGGGTGGGGCACAAGTGGACAAAAAATAGGCGTGGGTCAAAATTGACCCATGGTATATGGCAAGGTCAAGGCTGAAATATCATGGTCAAACAAGGTTAAGACATCAAAAAGGGCTAAGCCCCTAAAGGAAGGACAAAAAATTACCGTGGGCAAAAAATGACCCATGGTATATGGCAAGGTTAAAGCCGAAATATCATGGTCAAACAAGGTAAAGACATCAAAAAATTACCGTGGGCGAAAAATGACCCATGGTATATGACAAGGTTAAGCCCGAAATATCATGGTCAAACAAGGCAAAGACATCAAAAAATAGGGCTAAGCCCCTAAAGGAAGATAAAAATTACCGTGGGCAAAAATTGACCCATGGAATACCAAAGGGTTGATCGAAAATTAGGGTGGGTCAAAATTGACCCATGGAAGACCAAAGGGTAGGCAAAAATTACCGTGGGCCAAAATTGACCCATGGAAGACCAAAGGGTAGCTAAAAATTACCGTGGGTTAAAATTGACCCAAGGAAGACCAAAGGGTTGGTCGAAAATTAGGGTGTGCAAAAATTAACCCCTGGAAGACCAAAGGCTGTACCAATACTGGGCCAAAAATGACCCATGGAAGATCAAAGGGATGGTCAATTACTGTGGGCCAAAATTGACCCATGGAAGACCAGAGGACCAAAAATTACCGTGGGCCAAAATTGACCCATGGAAGACCAAAGGTTGGTCGAAATTAGTGTGGGCCAAAATTGACCCATGGAAGACCAAAGGGTAGCCAAAAATTACCGATCGTGGGTCAAAATTGACCCATGGAAGACCAAAGGGTAGCCAAAAAATTACCGTGGGCCAAAAATGACCCACGGTCGAAAAAATTAGGGGCATAAAATAGAGGGGGTAATAGCGTACAAACGGTTAAGCTGACGCAAATCAGCTTATGCAACCCTTCTTCGAAGGGCTGCAAAAAATTAGGGCTACAAAAATTAGGGTTGCTAAAAAATTAGGTTCTCAAAAAATTTGGGTTCTCAAAAAATTAGGGTTGCCAAAAAATTAGGGTTCTCAAAAAATTAGGGTTCTCAAAAAATCAACTTCCCCTAAAAGGACAAGGGTTCTCAAAAAATTTGGGTTCTCAAAAAATTAGGGTTCTCAAAAAATTAGGGTTCTCAAAAAATTAGGGTTCTCAAAAAATTAGGTTCTCAAAAAATTAGGGTTCTCAAAAATAGCCCCTAAAAGGACAAGGGTAGGTAAAAATTTGGTCTCCAAAAATTTGGGTTCTCAAAATTTGGGTTCTCAAAAAATTTGGGTGCCCAAAAAGGTCAAACCAAAAAATTTGAGTTCTCAAAAAGGTCGCGGTCAAAAAAAGGTCAAAAAGGTCGCGGTCACTTTACACGAACAATATGCCTGCCCTACTACTTATATTGAATAATTAGGTGAGTTACAAGAACTTTTTTAAATATTTTTCTTTGCTATCATAAATAAATATAAGCAAAGAAACTTAAAATATGGATAACTCAAATATCTCATATAAATAATTATTTTGTTAATTATATATATATATATATATATATATATATATATATATATATATATATATATATATATATATATATATATATATATATAATATATATATATTTTTATTTATATATTTATATATATATATATATATATATATATATATAAAGTTCGCACTCTTCGGGGCAATTACCTTTCTATTAGGAAACTACTCTGTGTAATTGTTACCTAAGATCAAAAAAAGTGAACAAATTCTTTTTTTTCTTTTCTATATATATATATATATATATATATATATATATATATATATATATATATATATATATATATATATATATATATATATATATATATATATATATATATATATATATATATATATATATATATATATATATATATATATTTCTTTGACATTCAAAATATGTACATGCCAGGACCCACCCATGATGTTGATTTTTCAACTCAGTGTGGCCGCTTCTTTGTGAGCCGTGGTGGGTCCTGTACATTGACTAAAAAAATATATATATATATATATATATATATATATATATATATATATATATATATATATATATATATATATATATATATATATATATATATATATATATATATATATATATGTTATTATATATATATATATTATTATTATTATTATTATTATTATTATATATATATATATATATATATATATATATATATATATATATATATATATATATATATATATATATATATATTATTATATTATAACATCTATATATATATATATATATATATATATATATTATTATTATATATATATATAAATATATATATATATATATATATATATATATATATATATATATATATATATATATATATGTGTGTGTGTGTGTGTGTGTATATATAGGTGAGGCTGTGTGTGTGTATATATGAGGGTGTGAGTGTGAGAGAGAGGTGTTTGTGTGTGTGTGTGTGTGTGGGTTGTGAAATAAAACTTATTATTGGTCCTTACATTCTGAATGATTGACAGTTTAGTGCTTATAAAATGAACCAAGAAGTTGATTACGTCACTGTCTGACACGAGAATCTATATTGAAGTCTTATGCTAAAATGACTCTTTGGACTGACACTCAAATATTTACGAATATCAAATATTTGTGAAGCATAACATGTAATTATATGAATAAATGATTCTTTTTGAATATCATATATAACTTATCGATTATATATCGATCATATATCGGATGAATTTCGAATGTATAATCGTTTATGTAATTTTTTAGGCAAATAATATCATATCGATTAGGTAAATATTTATTTTAGAGGTAGAATCAAATATCAATACACATTTAGTTAGTTTTTTTATCTAGAAAAATTTAGACACTAGAAAAAAAAATATATTTATGTAAATAATAAGTTGTAATCTTAAATTTTCCTTTCTAGTAAATTACTTTTCAATATTTGAAAAAAATAATTAAAATAATTAATTAAAATAATTAATTAAAAAGTTTGCACATTACGGGCAGCGCCCTATTCATGGAGAGCAATAGAACTTAATCTAAAAAATTTAAATAAATAGGAAAAAAAGATGTTTGGAGTTTTTTTTTAATATTTATTGGTATAGTTTATTTATTTGTTTATTACTTAACATATACAGATTCATTTAAACTCTCTCTCTCTCTCTCTCTCTCTCTCTCTCTCTCTCTCTCTCTCTCTCTCTCTCTCTCTCTCTCTCTCTCTCTCTAATTAATTGGTATCTGCAAGCCCAATTACTGGACCATGTTGATAAACATCCGTTGATCATCTGTCGATTAAGGAATATTGTCGGTGTTAATTGATATAATTTAAGATAAATCTGCTTATTATGAGGCTGCAACTGAAATAGGACCGGGCTAAAATTATTACGTTTAAAATTTTTATTTCTTTCCGAATATTTTTTGGGCTTTGTCAAAGGACACAATACTATGTTGCAATTAGTAGCCCCCCTTTCGGAAATTGTATATCATTAAATATTTTATAATTTACACTAGTATTATATATTATAACTATGTTAAACTTAATAATATAAATATTTTTTTCTGAATAAAGTTTTTGAAAATTGAAATTGAAAATAATGAAAAACACTTTAAATTTTTATTTCAGCATTTTGTTATTTATCATATATTTTTTTTAGCATTGTTAGCATATTTATTTTGATTTCTTAACACTTTTCAAAGTTGACATTCAGTTAAAGCTCAACAGATATGAATATATGGATGTCGTTATGTAAAAACGGAACAATCCCACAAAATTGAATTTTATTTTTGACAGTAATGCTATCAAGAATGGAGTAAAAGTCAAACCTACATTTTGCAAAATAGAACCCACCTACATAAAAGTTTACCATAGTAATTAAAATTATTTCAACCAATTCTCATTTCCTTCAGTTGTATGTTAAATTTAAATTTTTGAAGCTCAATATCTCATGTGGATTGTTTCATTTTTACGTAACTATTGTATTGAAGTTGTTCTATTTTCAAGAGAAAAAAACAATGAAAATAAAAATGAAGTTTGATAGTTGTATATTTGGAGATATTTATGGAGAGTGCTGCAGCAGATCAATTTAATACTATATATATATATATATATATGATATATATATATAATATATATATATATATATATATATATATATATTCATATATATATATATATATATATATATATATAATATTTAAAAATATATTATATATATATATATAATATATATATATATATATATATATATATATATATATATATATATATATATATATTATAATATATATATATAGTAGTATATTATATATATAAAAGTATATATATATATATACTATACCGTATATATATATAATATATATATATATATATATTATTGAATATATAATATATATATAGTATATATATTATTATAGTATATAGATATAAATTATACTATATATATATATATATATATAATATATATATAATATACATATATATATATATACGTATATATATACAGTATATATATATATATTTATATATTATATATATTATATATATATCATATATATACTATATATTATCTATATATAGTATTATATTTATATATATATATATATATATATATATCCCGTTGCAGGCGAAAAACAAACCGTGTTGCTAGGTTCAGCCCAACGAGGGCCACTTGCTACTATATTCATTCTGTAATCTTTTTCACTCTACATGTTTTAAATGTTGTATGTCATTACTTCATTAAATCTGGCACGGTCTTTAGACCTTTTATCACACCCAAGGTTTATTATAAAAATTATATATATATATATATAATATATATATTATATATATTATATAATTTATATATATTATATATATATATTATAGTAACTATATATAATATATAATTAAAGATATATAGTAAATTATATATTATATAATATATATTATATATATAGTTAATTAATATATATATAATATAATATATTATATATATATATATATATATATATATATATATATATATTATATATATATAGATATATATATATATATATATATATATATATATATATATATATATATATTATAATATATTGTAATAATATATATATATATATAATATATATATAATATATATATTATATATATATATATATATATATATATATATATATATATATATATATATATATATATATATATATATATATATATATATATATATATATATATATATATATATATATATTTTTTTTTGCAAGAGATAACCAATCATTATCTTCGGCACAACCAAAATTTTTTAATTATATTATTATATTATTATATATATATATACATATATAGTTGATTATTATTATTATATTACACACATATATATATATATATATATATATATATATATATATATATATATATATATATATATATATATATATATATATATATATATATATATATAAAAACAATTGTACATATTTTTGTAAAAATTATTTCATTGTAAAATTTAATTTTTACAAAGCTTATATTTAATTTGATTTATGACAATAGTATAAGTTTCTGTTCTTATAAGTTTTATGAACTGGTTTCGACATGATCTGGGAAAATTTATTTATTGCTTTGCCTATCGTCCTTTATGGAAATGAAGTTTATAGCTGAAAAATTAAAAGAATTTCATGTCTTTTAAATTTTATATTTATGCAGAACAAATTCCTGTGTAAAAATATAACTGCTGTTCTCTCTCATTCTCTTGTAAGCAGACGAAAGGGAAGCATCAATGTCTTCATACCCTTCCACCCCAAGAGTGGTAGGGGCTAGCCAAAGGTTAACATGGAACTTTGTATTTTATACAAGTAAAATAAAATTAAAATTGAAAATATATATTTATATTGGGGATACTTTCCACGGGCGACTAGCTAAAATGGTCTACACGACATCAAGAAAAAATTCCCCTACAGGCTACAGCCCGCAGCAGGCGTTAGGATAGGTTAGGTTAGGTTAGGTTAGGATAGGTTAGGTTAGGTTAGGTTAGGTTTGGTTAGGTTAAGTTAGGTTAGATTAGGTTAGGTTCTAAAGGTTAGGTTAGGTTAGGTTAAGTTAGGTTAAGTTAGGTTAAGTTAGGTTAGGTTAGGTTAGGTTAGGTTAGGTTAGGTTAGGTTAAGTTAAGTTTTGTTGGATTCGTTAGAGAAAATCTAAATAACCAGTTTTTTTTCTTTTTTTTTTTACAATTGTTGACCATTTGACCTGTCGATCATTTTCCTTGTGATTTTCCTTGACATTTTCGTGTCCTTGTCATTTTCCTTTTACTATCTTCTTTCCACTCACCTATATGTTAGTTTGTCGAGCGGACCTAAAGATCTGTTTAATCAACATTTTTAAAGACATTTTTATAAAAATCTTTATAAAAACTTATCCAAGAGTTTGACCATTCAAAATTTGTTCATTATCTTCTTGACAAAACCAGAATATGTCAAATGACAAGTTGAATATGTCAAATGACAAACAGAACGTCAAATGACAAACTGATTGACATACTATTCTCTAGAACAGCACTTCCTAACCATTTTCCTCTCTCGTACCCCATGATTAGGCTTTTCATTTATTAGTACCCCTTTTCTCATAATCTACCCACCCATCTCTTTTGTTAGTTTGTTTTTGCTAGCTAGTGGGGTTAGGGTTGGCTAATTAATCGATATACTAAAATTAATGACATTTAGAGGCTTTTATTTTTGATTTTGTATTTTACAATTTATTTAACTTTTTTTTATAATAGCAGTTTAACATCAAAACAATGTGATCAAAGGTGCGCGGGGGTATTTCTTCTTTTTTCGGTGTTTTTCGCCATTAGTAATATTATTTTTACGAACCCTCAACCGGTCTTTCGAGTACCCCCAGGGGTACGTGTACCATAGGTTGGGATACGCTGTTTTAGAAGGTTGTCCAAAGAGTCAGCGAATCGAGGATATATTTTTGACGAAAAACTTGTATAAAAAGGCACCGTTTGGACAAGTTTAACTTTTGAGTGCGGGTCCATATTTTCAATATGTGTTGCATTTAAAATAATATTAAAATGTTTGCAACTTTGCACAATTTTGTACGTTCTTGATTAGTCATTTTACATCTTTGTTAAATAAAAAATACTAGTCTTTACTAATGTGTGTGTGAGTGTGTGTGTGTGTGTGTGTGTGTGTGTGTGTGTGTGTGTGTGTGTGTGAGAGAGAGAGAGAGAGAGAGAGAGAGAGAGAGAGAGAGAGAGAGAGAGAGAGAGAGAATATATCCTTCTTGTACCCACAAAGTGCCTTGGAACTGAAGTCGAAGATGGAATTTATAAAGCGACAGTCTTGACCTTATTCAGCTGTGCCACATTAGCACATTTTATTATTAAAGAAAGCACCTTCTCACGTTCAAGCAAACAAATACTTCCTTATAAATCGTTAGTAAATCGAACAATATTAATTATAGCACCAAGTATTTCCTTTAAATGAATAATAATAATAATAATAATAATAATAATAATAATAATAATAATAATAATAATAATAATAATAATAATAATAATAATAATAATAATAATAATAATAATAATAATAATAATAATAATAATAATAATAATAATAATAATAATAATAATAATAATAATAATAATAATAATAATAATAATAATAATAATAATAATAATAATAATAATAGATTGTATAGTATTTTTTATTTTTTATTTTTTTTACCACCGCTCACAGGCAGAGCCCAATTCAAAGCTCAATGTAAAAAAAAATTCTTTCAATCAAAAGAATAAAAACAATCAGAAAAGAACGCTGTTTGGAGCAGAGAACTGTTGTACGGTGATGGCACCGGTGACGGTATCGGTGATGTCACAGGTGATGGCACCGGTGATGGCATCATACACCGAAAAAAGTTAAATACTGTCGCTTTTACGGTTTTCTTTTGTTTATTGCACAGAAAATTTTTTTTTTAAGCTTTTGATTCGTTTATACTTTTAATATTTGAAGCAGATATTCACACAAGCTCTATTGTTAATCGGTGTAAATTAAACCGGCGTTTTCTTTGCTCATATATATATATATATATATATATATATATATATATATATATATATATATATATATATATATATATATATATATATATATATATATATATATATATATATATATATATATATATATATATATATATATATATATATATATATATATATATATACAGTGGCTGTATTTAGGGCCAGGGGGGCCATGGCCCCCCCCGAAATTTTCTAGACACTAAAAATTTTTAAGTATCATATCCGTTAATAATATAAAGTGCAGAAGTTAAATTAATTTTATATAATTCGTCGCTGTCAGGAACAAATCTCGTAAGTCCATTAGTTAAAACTAAACTTGAAACCATCAGAGAAAATGCAACATTAGAATTTCAGCTGATTTTTGAAGAATGTGTAAGCGCATCTGAATCTGAACTGAGTATTGAAATTGCTGTACTAAGAATTAACAAATTCCAAAAATACAGACCCAACATTCCTACTTCCGACCCACAGACATATTATCGCACATCCATTTTTATACCATTTTTGGATGATTTAATAGCATTAGGAGAGAAGTTTTTAAATTTTCCTTGCAATTTGTCATACCGAACGGGTGTAATGTGCCATATGAGAAGATAAAATATTGTGTAATATTTTACAAGGAAGATCTCGAAAGCCCAAATGAAGATTTAGTAAAAGCAGAATGGGATTTATGGAAGTTGAAATGGCATCACAGCACAGGTCGCCCAAAAACCGCAATAGATGGACTAGTTTCTTGTTCGCAGTCACAATTTCCAAATATTTACATCTTGTTGCAAATACTGGCAATTTTACCCGTGTTTAATGCTTCAGTAGAAAGAAGCTTTTCAACATTAAGACTTCTGAAAACCTACTTGAGAAATACTATTGGAGATGAAAGACTTATTGAACTTGCCCTCCTCTACATACAAGGAAAAATTTAAATAAAAATTGAAGATGTTATCTCGGACTTCCCTCACTCTCATGTCAGGCGATTAAATTTAACAATTTATGTAGGATGATTTTAGTAATTCATATAAATTCTTCCCATTTTTCTTAGGAATTTAATATTTTGTCTTTCCAATATATATATATATATATATATATATATATATATATATATATATATATATATATATATATATATATATATATATATATATATATATATATATATATATATATATATATATATATATATATATATATATATATATATATATATATATATATATAAAACGATTTTTGTTTGGCCCCCCCCAAAAAAAATTTCTGGATACGCCACTGTATATATATATATATATATATATATATATATATATATATATATATATATATATATATATATATATATATATATATATATATATATATATATATATATATATATATATATATATATATATATATATATATATATATATATCCTTATTAATGGATTATGAATCCGTTCATATATTTTTATTTTATGATACTAACAATAAATTTGGGACCTTTATTAAACCACATCCTCAAAATAATTTATGCTATGTAAAGTTGGTAAACCTGTGAAATAAATGCATTTTAAGATTCTGAATTTGCAATAATATTAAAGAAATGTAAAAAGAAATTTCTCTTTTTTTGTCCTTCAATGAAGGCATATGAAAATAAATAAGTTTATATATATATATATATATATATATATATATAGTTATATATATATATATATATATATATATATATATATAT
The DNA here is from genome assembly GCA_015478945.1 of Trachelipus rathkii. NCBI lineage: Eukaryota > Metazoa > Arthropoda > Malacostraca > Isopoda > Trachelipodidae > Trachelipus > Trachelipus rathkii. The sequence continues at coordinate 32 of JABUQX010025089.1, read as the reverse complement.
ATATATATATATATATATATATATATATATAT
>JABUQX010025088.1:30000-53968 GCA_015478945.1 Trachelipus rathkii | reverse complement strand
AACAGTTATAATCAAACATCCCTGATGGTTAAACTTGTCAGCATGTTTCACCAAGTTTCGCCAAGTTTCATTCTACCATAATGATAAGCTTCCCTCTCTCCTTAACATAACCATGACCAATTTTTGCTTTTTTTTTAGCCCTTTTCCTCACCTTTTTCAGTTGTCACATCCGGAAGAAACAGAGGTTTCACTTCAGAATAGCCCACTGGTATTATTCATGTTTTGTCCACATATTTTCATTACCTCTAATGTGGTTGTATCACACAACCTCGTCGGAACACCTCTTTCAACATATTGCCGTTATGATTCATCATTCTCAAATTTAAAATAAGCTTTCTGTATCCAACAGACGTTCTTACTTATATTCAAATTCATTCTGCTTGTCTCCAGATTCTCTAATATTTTCATAGACAAAGTCCTTTTGTCTTATTATGTCGAAAACCATTTCTTAGTAAAATATAAAAACAGGTTAGTTCTTCGTTCGACCTCCATAGCTGTCTCTCTCATGATTCTTAAGGTAAATATGACATTCTTTAAACCTCTCCCGTTAAAAACTTATGTTGTTCTTCCAAAAGTTGCAGTCTAATTTTATTTCTTATTCATTGTTATGGTACACTAGGAATCTTAATTACTTATTTCGCAACACAAATTATATAGCTAAGTTTTATTACAATCCAAAGAATTTTACCTTTGATATAAATGAATAAGGGCTAATACATTTGCTCGTTTACTTCTTTAGCTTCAAAGGCGTAATTTGCAATTAATATTTTTTCTAGTAGACATATAAACATATTTTATTGATATCTAATAGTAGGACTATTCTATTCCATACGTACAGTACTGTACATATTCTTAAATTGAACAAAAAAGTTTTTAAAGAAAAAATATACAATGTATAAACCTTTTTAAATTTGGAGATAAAAATTTTTTTTATATATGTTTAACTGAATAGCCTGAGTACTGCAATATCAAATTTTAATCCAACTGTGCACAAAAATAGTTTCTTTCAAAGTGTAAATGAAGTGAAGGAGTTTGAGATGATAATAGACCTTGTAGATTGTTAAGCTGTTTTTTTTTTGAAACAGTAATCGGTAACTGACGCTTTTGCCTTTTTAGCTCACCAAATGTTTCTATTTCTTTTCTTATTATTATCTTTTTAACATACAGTATGTATGTATTACCGAATTTTAATTTCATTTTTGCAATTTTAAATTTAATTTTATTATCTTTTTAACATATGCATGTATTACAGAATTTTAATTATATTTTTGTATTTTTGTAATTTTAATTTTAATTTTATCTTTTACCAACTGTGGTATAGCAAGACCACCTTCTACAAGGGACGACTGGTATATATATATAATATATATTAATATATATATATAATAATATATAATAATATATATATATATATAATATATAATATTATTATATATATATATATATATATATATATATATATATTATATATTATATATATATATTATTATTATATAATATATTATATATATATATATATATATATATTATATACTATAATATAGTATATATATATATATATGGTATGTCAATTTTTTCTTACTTCTTTGGTGAAGTTTTGTTAATAATGAAAAGTAAATTTACCCCAAGAAGAGAAAATATTCAATATTTACAGTATTGGTTAAGCTCGATAAATTTTTAATTCTTTCGCTTTTTTAATTTATTTAATTTAAGTTTTTTAAAAACAATTTATTAATATGACTGTATTTGGTTGCTAAAAAATTAATGCTTTTCAAGCGGTCTTCAGATTTTATTATTTCTTTATGTTTCTTATGTATTTATTACATACATTAAAACAAAGAGAATTAAATATTTGACACCAGTGGTGTAAATCGGTAACACTTGCGATATAAACATTTTATTATAATTTTGATTTACCTTAATTAGGTTCTATTCTGTAACGTATGATTGAGTATGTGTAATGTGTTAGGGCAATATGTTTAGTTAGGTTAGGGTTTAGGTTAGGTTAGGTTATAGTAGTTGTAGTTAGGTTAGGTTAGGTAATAGTGAAACTATGGTGTTGATAGCTAGGTTTGTTAGTAGTAGTAGTTTAGTTTAATGACGTTAATTTAGGTTAGTTTAAGTTAAATTAGTGGAAAGTTACAGTTAGATTATGGGTGATTAGATCATTATTGCATTAGATAAGAAAGTTTCAAATTGTTAAAATAAAATTTAATTTATTTCACAGGATTGTGCTAATTAATCCAATATGCATTGTGCAAAACATGACGGTGGAAAGTACGTGGAGGGTTTTTAAATATAAAACTAAAATACAAAAAGGAAAGAACATAAAGATGATTGATTCATATACTTGCGAGTATGCGTGGAGTAAAAGAAATGAAGAAAAAAATCTATTTGAAATAATATTAAGGATACTGAGAATTTTAGAGAAAATAAAACGTGCATATATATAAATATATAATATATATATATATATATATATATATATATATATATATATATATAATATATAATATTATAATTACTATTATAATATAATAATATATATATTATATATATATATATATATATAATATACTAATAAAATATAATATATATATAGATATAAATAATATATATAATATTATAAAAAGAATGTAATGTTGACATTATAAAACTTCAACTTCCTTAATCATATACCATTATTTAAGTATTTTTTACCAAACATTTTTAAAATCTTAACTAAGTATAAAAATTTACCTAATTTATGAGTTAGCAGAAAAACTAAAGATCTATTACATGAGCCTATTATATATATATATATATATAATATTATAATATATATATATATAATATATATATATAATATATATAAATATATTTTATTATATATATATAATATACTATATATAAATATATATATATATATATATTAAGGTAGAGTAGTTTGCATACGATGATATTACCTCTCATTTTGCTTATGGTATAGTGGGTTCCCCATGACATTTCCAGTAATAGGGTTCACTTCTTTTTCTGCATTTCAATCCAACATTCATCTCCAGAACAACATCTTATAGACACCAGCTTTTATCCACATATCATATACACATACTTAATATACACTCCCTTCTTATATATAATATATTACAGATATATTAAATTTTATCCCATATGTGGGAGAAAGAACTACATTGAGTCCTGTGGTTGTTAGAAGGCACTAATGGGACGGTGCAGCCCACTACTACTTATCTATTACCAGGAATGCTAATATATGCCTCGGAGAAGGTCGTGATCGCTATAACCAGCCTTCTATCTTTTTGCGAAAAAAATGTATGAATATGGGTACATGGATGTCAGAAAAAATGTTGGGTGAGAAGAGAAAGGTGATGGAATGTATTCTAGAAAGGAAATTCGATTGCTAGCTGTGACTAACAAGATAAAGCAAACAGTGAACATGAGTGGTGTTGTGAAAAAACTATGGTTTATGAGGGTGTGAAAATGAGAGAAGAAAGAGTGCAATTCTGATGTATGACTTGTGGTATAACTATGGATAGATTTTGTTGTTGATACAGAATTCTAATGGGTTAAATTTAAGTTTGAAAGGTCACATATGTGTGGTTGTGCAAATGGTCATCTGAGGGTAATTGAAAGATCATTTCTGTAATCTAATGATGTTTTGGATAGGTGATAGAGCTTCAGATGATTGTTTGGTTGACCTAAATGGGTTGATATGATCAAACTATGATGGATAACATGCTTTGAGGTGTCAGAGAGAATGAAGCATAATATACTTAGAGTTGTATCAATGAAAGTATGTTGATTCTTGTGGAAGAATGTGTTGGAGTATAATCAATAGGGGTTAGAATGGTTTATCGACCATTATGTAATTATGTAAAATTAAGTTAATTGGTTCTTGGTCCAGCAAAAGTGATAGGAAGGAATGGCAAATTAAGAGTGAAGAGTTAATGAACAAAAAACAAGTAGTGTGCACTGATACAAAATTTTAGTCTGATACTATACAGAGTACAACATATACAATACCACAATTTTTTCAATACTATACCGAAATTTTGCTGACCCAACACTGTTTTTATCCCTATAAATGGCCTAATATATATATATATATATATAAATATATATATATATATATTATAATATATATTAATATAATATATATAATATTAATATATATATATAATATATATATATATATTATATCGAAAGAGGTTAACGAAGCCATACTATTCTCTTACACCAGCAATTCAAACTTTTTTTGATCCGTACCTTAAGACAAAAATAAAAAGTTGTACACTATAGGTATATAATATAATATATAAACCAGTGACCAATAGAAAGCCCTGCGTCACGTGATCACGATCATACACATCGCAAGTGATCTTGAGCTTACCCTTTGCGTACCCGGGTACGGTACCTCACTTTGATCATGCTCGGTACTCGTTTATTTTGCTCGTGATAAATATTATTTATTAAAAATAAAATTTTAAAAATTAATATATAATTATATTAATATATAATAATAATTATAATTATATATTATATATATATATAATTATATATAATATTATATATAATATATATTATTTATATAATATATATATATATATATATAATTAATATATTAATATAATATAAAGCATTTTCTTTTGCCATTAGTGCTTACGAAATGTAAGAAATGCTCGAGTTGCGTTAGTTTTTGTCAAACTTACCGAAACATTTGAAATGCTCACCAAAACGTAATGATTTCCTTAATTCTGTTAAAGTTCTATTTCCGTGCTTGACGAAATTTATGCCGCCGTGGTAGCTTTTCTGTATTGGATAAGTTTCATTCAATAAAATCAGCATTAAATCTATTTTCCAAATCGATAAACTCCATCACAAATATTATCAAATTATTTGTAATATAAATCATATTATTTTCTTTTTATTTCTGTTTTATGCAAAACCACGTGCCCCATCCACAGTGAATTCAATACTAAACAAAAGAAGCCAGCACTATAAATCCGGTCGTTAAACAGGAAATTCATCTAAAACTGGTGAGCATCTACGAGGCAAGCACCAAATACCAAAAACGAAAACCGTCTAAATAAAGCAAAAAAGAAATACAAAATTCCATTCTATGTAATCGCTTCTATTTATAACAATTATATTAAAGGGATAGAACTAAGAAATATCCAAGTAAAAGTATTATGCCTTCAAACTTCTATTTATCGCAAGCCAACCTAATACGTTTACTGGAAAATTCTTATTCTATCCCTTTAATCAATAAATTGTGGTTGAAGCTCCGCAATACACAAGCCTTTGTAATTATCTATTTACAAGTTTCAGAAGAAATCACCTTTCTCCGTAAAATTTTTACCTTTATTCCTCTAACCTTTTTGATAAAACTTTTTACCGTTTCTCATAACACTTATTCACCTAAACTACTGTATAGGAGTTTCCTAAACTTCACGTTACGCTCAGCTTCCCTACATTGGACCCTTTCCATGATCTTCACTTCAGATTAGAAATATTTAAACAAAACTTTCCACCAATGCAAGTTTCTTATATTTTTATTAACCAACTCAATTGGCAGTTTCTTTAGATTAAAGAAAGCATCTCCATGAACTTGATGTCACATATCGTTTACAAATATAAATGTATCGACTGTAACGTCGACTATGTAGGTCAAATTCATATAACTAAAACGAGCCTTCAAATACAAGGCATTTCCTTTCAAACTAATCTCTCCATCTCTCACAGAGAATTAGCTATCAGAGATCACTATGACCTCAAAGGCACCGTATATCTCTTCAAAATTCTCCATTCACCAAAGCTCTACAGATGAAGAACTTAAAAAATTTGGAATCTATATATATACAAAACACACTTACACCTACACTTCTTAACATCCAGTAAAAAAAAAAAAAAAAAAAAAAAAAAAAAAAAAAAAAATGACTCTGGCACTCCTGATTGCCTGAATTTCGCGCAAAAATCAACACGATTTATGAAGTTTACTTCTGTTTTGCAAACAATTGGAATAAGCTGTTGTGATGAATGGAATTTGGTGACAAAAGAAAAAAAAAAACAAATAACAATGGTTTATATCACAAAAAATGATAAACTATTGTTAATTTATAATTGGAAGAAATTAGATTTAAAGTGATTTTTATTTTATGAAATATTCACAATAAACGGGCCTACCCAATCCTCATTTTTTTTTGGTAAACAACATCTTCTTAAACTCGTTAAATTTAGAATCACAGAAATATAACCTTATAGATTAAAAATTCTTACGTTGTAAGCATTTCTTCATTATTCGCTGTTATCAAAACATCGCAACGAGCATCTTCTTAGAAGAAATGCTCGAGTTCTGCGTTCGTTCGTAATCAAAATGCAAAAACAATAACGTTATATTAACAACATACAGAGGTCAGATAGATAGGGAAATAATCGGACAATTTGCGTGTATAATATATATATTATTATATATATATATATATATATAATATATATATATATATATATATATATATATGATATATATATATATATTATTTATATAATATTATATATATATAATATATATTACTATATAATATATTATATATATTATATATATAATATAATATATTAAATGCAAAATAAAAAGAAAAAATTTGAAACTCATTTCTAAAAGGGTGAACGCATTTCTCGAAGTTGTTTGAGCCATGAAGAAATCGGTTAAAGTATCAGCAAAATTTTGCCGATCCGATATACCAATCTCAAAATTCCCAATTACCCATACCGATACCTCAAAAATCGACCAATACCACTGATACCATGGTATCTGTGCATCACTAGTAATAAGGATAAGTATTTAAGAGAGCTTGCGAGTAAATCAAGAAGTGAACAAGTTGACTGAAAAATCTGAAGCAAATGAAGAAGCGGTTGTTATTACAAAGTAGGAAGTAAGAATTTAAACAGTGAGTGTAGAATTGAGAGGTTGATGCAATCGGGGTAAAAGGTAAAAAGAAATGTTGAATTACTAAAGCCAATGATTTTCAAATGAAAAATGTTTTAATTATATAAGGAGGAAAAAAATGCATCTTTTATATATATATAGGAAAAAAAAAAAAAAAAGAGGTAAATGAACAGTTTGGAAGGAGGATGAATGGGGACTTAGAAGGAAATAGGAAGCTCTTCTGGAAGGAAGCATGAAAGGTAAAGAATATGGAATTTGCTAGAAATAATGAGTTGCCGGGCTTTTGTAATGATGAAATGGATGTGAGAGTGTGGGAGGAACACTTCAAAAATCTGATACATTGAACAGAATGAAGAGTTGATTAAATGAGTGTTGATGGGCAAGAGTAATAATTTTGACGATGAGTCATTAATAGGAGAATAATGGGTAGATGATTAAGTTGAAGAATAGTAAAATCTCTGATATAGATGAAATTACTGTGAAATGATCAAGAACAGAGCCGAGATGGTGATTTGGATTGGAAGTTATGTAACAAAGTGTTTATGGAGAGAATGGTTGAGGAACAGTATAGTATCCTTATATATATATTATATATATATTAATATATATATATAATATATATATATACCTATTATAATTAATATAATTTTATATATAATAATATATATAATATATATATAAATTTTATATAATATATATATATAATATATATATATTAAATGCAAAAATTATAAGGGGAATTATTGAGCACAGAATTATAGGGAACTATTTTTATATCGGGTATCTTACTAGCTACATTCTCAGATATGAAGAACTGATTAGTGAGAACAATGGTTAGAATGTAGAGTAGTTGTGATCAAATCTTTTACATTGAAACCAAATGATTGAAGAAAATGATGATAGAAAATGATTTAGTATCGATTTGAACAGCATATGATTAGATTATAGAAAATCATACAGGTGTTAGGCTTCTAATGGAACTCAAATAGTAATATATAGCTGAAGCGTGTGTATAATAAATGGAGTCAAAGTGATGGTTAATATTATAGCGGTGAGCAGGGATGTGTTGTCTCCTTTTGTTATTCAATTGTATATGGAGATTATGAAATTAGATGTGCGTGCAGAATGGATCTGAGAAAGATTGGCAAGGGTGTGAAAAGGAGGTTTTGAAAGTAATATAATAAAATAGTTAATGTTCTCTAGGAGACTCCTTGTGTTGAATTATTAGATGGTGAGCAATTGAATAAGTGTTGAGTTTAATGTGAATGGCAGGAAAGTGGCGGTGCAATTAAATCGTTGGTGGATGTTAAAGGAACTAAGTCTTGGGTGTGCTAGTATACATGCAGTATGATTGTATCTGATGTTAAGATTTAGAGTAAGACTATGTCTGAATATGAAGTATAGATTAAAACAATGTTTCAGCGGACAATCTTAGGGCTGTTTCGTGTGAGACAATTGATCATGTGGAAAAGAATGGATGAAAGTCATTGTAAGCGTTAATGTAAGTGTGCTGTAATCAACTGGCTGGAGACCAAAAATTAAGTGGGTTGGTCTCCAGTAAAGAATGCCCTGAAGGAGAGAGAAAAGTGCAAAAATAGAGTGATTTCGGGTTTTTTTTATGACATGGTATGGTTGTGCCCACCTGGGCAAGATGAACCCTACATAACAAATTTCATAGGCAAGTCCGTCACAGTCCTGTGAACTTAGGTAATTTCTGACTGCGACAAGCTCTCATAAAAGGTATAAAGGGAGCGGAAGCTGGGCTTTCTTTTATCTGCCTATCATTCTTCTTTACTTTCTTTTCCAGTCATGTTATGCCACCCTACCCCTGGGTGGTATATATATATATATATATATATAAATATATATATATAATATAGATTATATATATATATATATTAATATATTATTATATATATATTAATATAATTATATATATAATATATAGTAATATATAATAATATATATTATATTATATATAATCATAATATATATAAATATATAATATATATATATATATATATATATATTATAATATATATATATATAATATACTTTACTTTCTCAACCCCTGATCAACCGCCCTTCAGATTGGCCACACCTCGCTAACAAGCGCCGCTGCCACTGTTGGCCTACTCCAAAGATCACTTAAATTTGTGAAGTCCCAGTTGCTATTGACGATGGTAGTCGAACACTCTAGAGAGTGAGAGAACAGTCTATGGGCTTTGTTGCATTTTAAAGGCAGATATTTATGTGTCAGGTTATGTTTAAACCTTGTATTTGTAATATTGCAAGTTTGTTGCGCATCTTAGTTTGCCAAAGATATTGACTGTTACAGGAAAGAAGCAGAATTCAGATGCAATTTCTGGTGGATGCTCATTTAGTATAGTTTGGTTGCAGGTTTTTAAATAATTTTCAGTTTGTGTGTGTGTGTGTATGGGGGATGGATGTAGTTTAGGATTGTTGATAAAGGCTGAAGATGAGGTCGTTTAACCTGTGTTTGTAAGGTTGGAAAGTATTGCAGGTGTTTGAGTTTTGCATTTACGTAAACTGTGTGCCTATCATTTCAAATGTTAATCTATGGTAATATTTTCTTTCTATTAAATTTGTTTGATTGTAGTTATGCAACCTGTTTAACTTGAGTGCCTTGTTTTGGTGTGATTTCTATGTTTCCATTGTTTATAATGGTACTATATAGTGATGCGTAAGTTAGTGTTGGACATATGTATTGTTTGTAGATGGTGATGATATTTGTTATTTCAATTAATGTCTTGCTAGCTATGGTTCTTAGTATGTTTAGTTTCCTATTTGCTGATGTTATGTTTTCAATGTGTTTTGTGAAGGTTAAGTGTGTGTCCAGTGCTGCCCCAAGAATTTTGGTTGTTTCGTTCATTTCTTAAAGATCCAAAATACCTTTCTAATACAATTCTTGTAAACTTCAATTCAAAACTTAGCATCAATTCTTTACTTCAAACCACTAATGATTTACCAAAACCCCAAGTAGAAAGTCATACTGAACCGTTATTTAACATTGAAAGATTCTCAAATAGGAATAAAGTCCTTAGAATAACAGGTTATGTAATCAGGTTTATTAATAATCTAAAATATTTTAGAACTAATAAATATAATCCTGAACCTAACCTTTCTATTGAGCAACGTGTAGAAAAAATATTTAAATAATTCATATAATAAAGTTGCAACTAAATTTTGGATAAAGTATTTCCAAAAGAAATGCTTTTCCCAAGATTTGACAAATTTAATAACTTTAAATCAAGGTAGACCCATTGAAGACCTAACCAATCTTCAAAAGGATCTGAAATTATTTATGGATGATAATAATATAATTCATACAATGGGAAGGTTCAGGTATGCTGTAACTATACCTTATAATTCAAGGTACCTCATCTTGCTGCTGAAATGTCATTTTACTAAATTAATAATAATTGAAACTCATAATAAAACTAAGCATGCAGGTTTATCTGCTACTTGTAACTTAATTCGGCAGGAATTCTGGATACCTCAAATAAGATCCTATGTAAAAAGTGTATTGAAAAAATGTATTTCATGTTAAAGGTATTTTGCCAAAGCATATGAGGTACCCACGGTTGTCCCCTCATAAAAAAAAGTTGACTATTAACACCCATTCAAACAACTGCATATTATGCTGGCCAATTTATAAACCTAGATGAAAAATAATAAAATTAAATCTACATCATTATATTATAGTTGTAATACTAATTTACAGTCTTCATGGGTTATATCGACTTACAAAGACATTTTAAGAACTTCACCAATCTTTCCCTTACCATATCTCAACCCAAGAAAAATAATCTGATAACCAGTCTACTTAAGAAAGCTAGTAGTTATTTAAGTGATGTTTCTTATTCTAAGTGCAAAATCACAGCTAGCTATTCCCCCGAACTTAAGAATAGCAGAGATTGTAGGTTAAATAAAATATTGACACCTCTCCTTAGGCTAGTCTATTTCAGTAGGTATTTCCCACTATAGTAAAAAGATAATGCATGCATTAATCGCCACCATTAACTTTTATGTCATTCTAAAGAACCCTTCTATATGTATATACCCCTTTAAGGTTATTTTTGTCAGATTTTTAAAATATAATTGTAAATAAATCTGATGTCAAAGTTTCTTCTACTGATGTAGAGAAAATGATCCTGATTATATTCATAATGATCAAAAATCTATCGTAAAAAACTTTAAAACTATTTCTCTTAAGGTATAAATAAATTAAATGAAGAAGCAGAGAATTGAATATCTATTGCTTAAGAGAAAGAGAGAAAAAGCAGCACAAACTAATTACTAAAACACCTAAAATTGGGAAATTGTGCTTGCTTAATGAGTCAAGTAAGCTTCTAAAATGTTTTTGGAAGTTAGCTAGAATTATTGAAGTTCATCCTGATGATGAAGGTATTGTCAGACATGTGACTGTACAAACAGGACAAGGACATCAGACCAAAAAACATGTGCATAATCTTTACCCATTAGAGATTCCTATTGACAACTTAACCCCAGACTTACAAAAAAAGATGACACTATTTTACCCAAAAATGACTCTCCTCTACAAGACACTCAAATGAGACCTAAAAGAGCTGCCGCTGTAAAGTTTGAAAATAGAATCAAAAATCTATTGAAACATGACTTAATTTAACCCAAAGTATACTGGAGAAGATTTTGTAAATAAATAAAAAAGGTAATTCCAGTTTGGTAGTTAGTTTTAGGGTAAGGTTTAAAAAAAAAAAAAAATCATTTTGTATTATTTTTTTTATTTTTAAGGGAGTGTTCAAATTTTGAATGGTATCTAAATTAAAATTCTTTAAATCATTCTCAAATTGGAATCCAGTCCCACACCTATAAAATAAAAAAAAATAAAAATCTAACTTTAAAATTCATTATAATGAGCTAAAAATATGCCATGGCAAAAATGAAAGAAACACAACCAACTAATCTCAATTATTTTGAGAGAGAGAGAGATCATTAATCTCGACTCATGTGATTAAGGGCTGGCTCCTTACAAGTTTATCAATTTTAATTTGCTACGCCTCAAGAAGTAATTTTTTATGATAACAGTGTCTCAAGGCGTTTTTTTTTTTTTCAAATCTTCAACATACCAGATGATTTGTCCTTCAAAGAGGGATCCTTCATAATCCAGTTAAAGTTTCAAGCATCAAAGAGATTAATCTTAATTCCGGCATATCTATAATAGCTCCCGTTTTTGAAGGTAAGAGAAATTTGCTCAAGCATATTATTTTATCTTTAATTTATTTTTTTGCTCCCTTTACCTCTCCCCATAAGCAAGGTTTATAATAAATTAATAAGTTAATCTAAAAATAATATCTAATATCAGTTGCTTAAATAATTTTTTTTATAATGAATGGTACCCACTGTGAGGTACGATAAGAATTTTTCTATAATGAATATCCCTGTGAGGTACGATAAGAATTTTTCTATACAATGTCCTGATCATCAGTAATAGCTTTGAAAAACACCTATCTATCCTAAAAGTCCTTGCAGCTTTCCGAGTAAATGGTTTCAAACAGAAACCATCAAAAACCAACCCACTCCAAAGAGAAGTAAAATTCCTCAGACATGTGGTCTCAAGTAATGGCATGACACCATTAGAAAAAAATCTCACAGGAGTTAAAGAGTTCGCAGTTGACCCAGTGCTCCAAAGACTGTCCGTAATGTAAGACAGTTCATGGGGCTTGTCAACTTTTATCGTAGGCACATACCCCACTGTTCAGAAATAGCTAAGCCCTTGTTTGACCTTTTAAAGTCCACCAAAAACATCCACTGGACTGACCATTGCCAACAGGCATTTGATAAACTCAAGGAAATCCTAACACCACAACCTTTATTATCCTATCCTGACTGATCTTCAACTGCTAATCCTCTTTTTCTTCATACTGATGCTTCTGGGGTAGGCGCGGGAGCATGTCTGAGTCATATCCAAGAGGATATTGAAAAACCTATTGTCTACATTTCTATGGTATTCTCGAAAACCCAACGAGGATATAGTACTACAAAACGGGAAGTTGCTGCAATACATTGGGCCATAAGATCTCTTAAACCCTTCCTGTATGGAATAAAAATAATCATTTTCACAGACCATAAACCACTTTAATACCTACAAAATATGCCCCTGGTGAACCAACGAGTAGCTTGAACCCTAGAGGAACTTAATGATATAGACTATGAGCTTAATTACCTACCTGGCAAAGAGAATGTAGCCGCAGACATATTATCCTGGACACCGTTTGAACTAAGAATAGACTTGTCGCATACAAATTACTTACCCAAACTTCCAGACGGATTTACAGAAATAAAGGTTCCAGGAGTAGGAGACTCACTATTTCAGTGCTTCTCGCACTATCTCCATGGAAATTATGATTTATTATTGTACCTATGAACATTCAAATAGTAACTGACCTAGTACATAAGAGAAACATGTATTTTAATGCAGATAATTTCTTCCAACTCTACTTTCTATACAAAATATGCAAGACAATTCAATATTGAAAGCTGTGAACTATGCAGAACTGCTTATATTACAGCAGCTGTAAGGGATTTTTACAGACGAATTCGGATGTGCACTATGAAATTATGGCTAATTGGATTATTATAAATATCATACATTACAATATCCTAACACCACTTAAGAACAAACTTCCAGATTCCACTACTGAAACTCTGTCGAGCCACCAACTTCCAAAACCACCACTCTCCTCAATTGTCCTTCACATCCTGGTGGCTGAAGATACCTTTGAAACAAATCCAAATACTCCATCTAATAATTCTAATGATACATCCCCAGTCTTGTTAGAATCAGGTGGGGAGGATGAGGAAATGATTCCAGTATCAAACCATTGGATCTCTTTTTATAATTTCTCCATGATCATTGACCCATAGGATTCAGTAGTCATCATCATGTCACACATTACGGAATGTCAAGCAGTTGACCCAGTGCTCAAGCGATTGAAGGTATCTTTGATGCGGAACCTCCCTTTACAAGGTCCCATAAAATTGTTTTGGTACCCACAAAATGCCTTGTCCATCGTGGATGACCATCTAATTACACAATCGAGATCCGAAAAATACATTATTACTATGTAGTTTCCTTTCCTTTTGCTGTCCATATTGCTATTATAAATCATCACAAATCTGTACATATAGGTCAGAGAAAATTATATGCATTACTAGAACAAATATGGCATCCAAAACTAAGAGATGTTTGCCGAGATATCTTGATGTCTTGTCACACATGCTAGCTAGCAAAGATATCCAACATATACTATGCACCTCCAAAATTGAAAATAAATACCCGATTTCCTTTTGAATTGACAGTGGTAGATCTGCTGCAATTGCCAAAATCCAGCAAAGGAAATAATTGAGTTTGTTTTTATTGACCATTACAGCAAATGGGTGGCAGCTGTTCCTATAAAAACAAAACATACCTCTATTGTAACAGCAGCTTTGCATAATATACTACCATATCTATCAATAATACCTTCCAGATCACTCTCAGACAATGCCCGAGAGTTCCATGGACCTGAGTTTGAGGATTTTCTAAGGTCTATGAACATTAAACACATTTACATCTGTACAATCCATCGTCCAATGGCATTGCTGAAAGGGTGAATCGAACATTGATTAAATACCTTCATGTATCGTTAAATAATCCCGCCAATTGGGATTCTCAACTACCATATGTGGTCCTAATATACAACCATTTAGTCCATTCTGAAACTGGAAAGACACCAGCTGAAATAGTTTCAGCAAGCTCATGATACCCAGCCAAAACTTCCATGGACTCGGTTCAGTAAATATTGGGATGAAGGCCATCCAAAATATCATCCTTTTCTTCTAGATCAATTGGTGGCCATCAAACAGCAACTGCCTGGTGATTAAACACTTAATAAATTTAAGGACCGATACCATGGCCCATTGAAGGTTGTACAAGATAATCCCAACGATGTGACCTATATAGTAGAAGCCCCAGAAACACGAAGGATATATAGAGTGCACCATAATCAGTTGAAGAAGTGGCACTTGCCTCCAACATATCTACAAAGAACCCCACTATTTATAGAACTGTTAATGAAACCCCTATCTCTACCTCTACCTCTAGAAAGTGTACCACCAGAATTTTCTACCAGTGGCCTAGGTGATAAGGCACTACAAAGACTGAGGTCAGGATCTGCTCCAAAGGGATTTGAGACCATGGACGATTTCTTAGATGGCTCTGATGATGAAATTTCATCAGTTTCCCAAGCTCAGAAGTAAAATCGATATCACAACGTATTTTATACCATCTTAACATTAGCCTACTCATATCAGAACAAATTACAGGGGTATCAAATGAATCTATCTTATGAAGTCCTATCTCTTTGCCAGTTTCTCCCATTTCTTCTATTAGTGATCTTTCCTCATTTCACCTTCAAAATCTTTTTACCTCTCTGCTTGAACAACTCTCCTTTGAAGCAACTCCTCTTTCTCCATCTACTGCTCCAACTATTTTTCCTATGATAACTTTTTCATCACCTGTATCCTTTGAACCACCACCTTTTCTTTCCTACACACCTCTTACTATTACAACAAGTCAAAGCCATTATATTCAGTAACCTCAAAGAAGTGCTTGTAGACTATCCCAAGACATAATATCTCATCGAAGTTTTGCTGGATCTTCATATATGGATGCTTTACAGACTCCCAATGATTGTAGACTTAAACCTTCCTTTATACCAACAGGATGATGATCTTATAGAAGGCTCCTAGACTCCTCTGCAGGGCACCTCGATTCCAAAACTAGAACTTACTCCCAGATTATCAGATATTACCACAGAAACCCTAAACGAATTTCTGGGATTTTGTGAACATGAGAAAATATCCTCAATATCAGTTGATTCCATCTTTAAAAGGGGGGAAAAACATTAAATTAGGCACCACTGCTCATTGAAGGTGCCAGCTGTTCATTATACAAGAGGCATCAACATCTCAAGAAGAACAAGTAACTGAAACAACCTCTGATACTATTGCCTCTAGAACTAGGCAGCGAACTTTTCAAAACCTTCCGGATTTACCTTGGGTGCAAGGCAATATATTAGAAAGGAGAAAACCAACAACAACAACAAGATGATACCAAAACCTTATTCTTCGTGTATCAGACCGATGATACCAATATTTTACATGCATACATATTGGATTTATGATACCCATACATTACCTACTTATTTTAGATGTTATTATATTGCCATAATCACTACCTGGGGATTAATACCTATATAATTTTTTCAGATACAGATTATTGGTCACTCATGGGTGTCACACCTGGAGTCCAACCAACCAACTTTGACCAACATCGACACCACCTAGAACAGTGATTCCCAACCTTTTGTAATTCACGGCACCCTATTTAAGGCTGTGGAATTTTTGAGGCACACTTGTAATAATAATAATAATAATAATAATAATAATAATAATAATAATAATAATAATAATAATAATAATAATAATAATAATAGATTTTAAATTTAAAATATCTATACAATATACCTGTTAAAATTTGAAAGCTGGTGTTTGTGGTTTAGAATCGATTAATGGGAAATTTGTGCTTGATGCTTCGAGCACAAACATTGTATGTTAGGTCTGATGTTTGATAGCGCAACAGGCATATTTCCTGAAGATTCAACAATCTATTTCTTGTTTTGCATTTTATTGTGACCATTGCAGAGAAAGCTTGTTCACAAAAGTATGATGTTGAAAATGGCAAAAGGAAACTTGTGGCTTTTTTTACTAGGTTAGGATACTCCTTTTGTATGCTACGTCAAAAATCAGCCGCTGATAAGTCAGTCTTCTCAAGTTTAATTGTCCATCTGAACACATTGTACTTTAGATCTATACCTCTTATTCTAAACCAAAGCCTCGCTACTATACATTAACACAGGTAACAACATACCCTCACGTAAGACCCTAGCGCACTCAAGACTTAGTCTCTTTACATCCACCAATTATTTAATTGCATCAGCCACCTTCCTGCAATTCACAACTTTCCTACTATACTTGGCATCATCCGATCCCTTTTCGTCACATATATATATCTCAAATAAACTTAAAACAGTCACTTAATTCAGCTACTCACCATCTAACATAACTTCACACCGAGGACTATCCTCACTCACAACCATAACCTTACTCTTATCTACGTTTACTTTCAAACCCATCATTTTACACACCCTGCCAAATCTCTCTACCAATCCTCACAAACTCTCTTCAGATTCACAGCACAAAACCATATTATATATATATATATATATATATATATATATATATATATATATATATATATATATATATATATATATATATATATATATATATATATATATATATATATATATATATGCTGCTATATATATATATATATATTATATATATATATATATATATATATATATATATATATATATATACTATATACTATATACTATATATATATATATGTATATATATATATATATATATAACATATATATATATATATATATATATATATATATATATATATATATATATATATATATCACTATAAGCGAGTTCGTGATTGATTGGATTTTGAAGTTGTATAACAAGCGTTTATGGAGTGTATAGTACCGAGGGGATTGGAGGAGAGCAATATTAGTATACTCTTATAAAGGTGGAGGGGATAGGTACTGTAAATATTATAGGGTAATTAGTTTAATAGTATTGTAGGGAAGATATATGCTGGTTTATTGGTGAGAAAGAGTGCGTCGAATGACAGAAGAACTGATTTGGGGAAAACAAGTAGCGTTTAGAAGTGGTAGAGGATGTGTGGATCAATCTGTACATTGAAACAAATGAGTGGGATATTGGAGGAGAAGAATGAATTCTATTTAGGATTTATGGATTTTGCAACAGGTGTATAATACAGGGGGGAAGCTCCATGGCGGGTGTTAGTGATATGGTGTTGGTGGTAGCTTCTGAATGAAATCAAAGTATGATAGTGAAGCGCGTGTGTAAGAATAAATAGAATTCGAAAGTGATTGGTTTATATTAATAGCGGGTAAGAGACAGGGATTGTGCTATGTCTCCTTGGCGATCCAATCTGTATATGGATGGGGTTATGAAAGAATTAGAGGTGGGGTGACAAGGGATAGTGTTAGAATGATGGAGAATGGAAGAGAGTGGAGGATTCCCTACCTATTATATGAGGATGATTTGGTTTTGTGTGGCGAATCTGAAGAGAGTTTGAGAGGACTGGTAGAGATATTTGGCAGAGGGTGTAAAGGAGGGTTTGAGAGAAAGTATAGATAAGAAGGTGTCAAGGTTATGGTTGTGCGTGAGGACAGTCCTCGGTGTGAAGTTATGTTAGATGGTGAGCAGCTGGAAAAAGTGTCTGAATTTAAGTATTTAAGATATATTTTGAATGAAAAGGGAGCGTATGATGCAGAGTGTAGTAGGAAAGTTGTGAATGACACTAAGGTGGCTGGTGCAATTAAATCGTTGGTGGATGTTAAGGGACTAAGTCTTAAGTGTGCTAGGGTTTTACATGAGGGTATGTTGTTACCCGTGTTAATGCATAGTAGTGGGACTATGGTCTGGAATAAGAGGTATAGATCTAAAGTACAATGTGTTCAGATGGACAATCTTACTGGCGTATTAGGTGTGAAAAGAAATGATAAAATGAGGAATGAACGTATTAGAGAGTTGTTTGGTGTGGAGAATGGGGTAAATGAGAGAATAGATGAAAGTACGTTGAGATGGTTTGGTCATGTGGAAAGGATGGATGATAGTCAGTCCGTTAAACAGATGTATAGTGGTGAGTGTATTGGGAATCGACCGGATGGGAGAACGAAGAAAAAGTGGATTGAGTCAGAAAAGGAATGCCTGGAGGAGAGAAATGTGAGTTTGGCAGAGGCGAGAAGAAAGGTGCATAACAGGAGTGAATGGCGGGGTTTTGTGAGGAGTGAGGAGATATAGTTGTTGCCCACCTGGGTCAAGGAATGAACCCCACATTGACTAGATGTCATAGTGAGGATCCATCGCAGTCCCATGAAGCTCTAGGGTGAATTTTTCTGACTGCGATGAGTTCTCACTGAGTCGTCTCAGAGAGGCGGGAAAGGCTGAGCTTTCTTTCTGCTAGCCTTCATGTTGCTAAGCTATTTTTCTGTTTCAGGTGTATTACGCACCTTACCTCCAGTCTTGGGGAGAGAAGATGGGTGGTGATGATATATATATAATATATATATGGAAGTGGAAAATTTCTCGTTCTCCTATCACTCTTGCTAATTTTCATTCTGCTAGAAATCGTTGCAGGGATACTCTTCGACAAGCAAAGCGGGCTTTCATCAAACGAAAGTGCGCTAACCTCCTTGGTTCTCTACTGACTGCTAAATCTTTCTGGCCTCTTGCCCAAAAACATCTCTCTCAAAAAACTTCTGTAAATCTGTCTTTCCTCACTTATTATACATGGCACCTCACAAGTGGTTTCTCTGTTGCTAATTCTCTCTCCAACTAGAAAGGGCTAATCTCTTCGGCCTCCTATTTTCCTCTAACTGCACCCACCCTGGACGATTCTGGCATTCCTCCTCTCCTTCTTCTCCTCTCAGGTGTAATATGCCTTTGACCTGTGATTACATTCGATCGGTGCATGGGCTCCTGAGAGCTATGAACGTACGTTGGGAAGGCAGGTGGCCGGATGGCATTCCTCCCAGTTTGTGAGGAATGCCTTCAAGTGCTACGCCTCAGTTCAACTATTTTCTCTTCTGTCTCAATACTAGCACTTTCCCTCAGTGTTGGAAGCACGCACATGTCCAACCTGTTCCGAAAAAAAGGAAGCCGCTCTGATCCTTCTAACTATCGCCCTATAGCTCTCACTTGTATTCTATCTAAGATCTTTGAAACTCTTCTCAACTCTCATATCTTGGATCACCTAGTTTCATATCCACTTCTCTGATAAACCAGTGCGGCTTTTCGAGCGCTCGAGGTCTACTGGCGATATACTTTCCCTATCTTACTGATTTATGGTTTTCCGCCCACAGGAACTACGGCGGGGAGATTTACGTGGTGGCGCTTGACATATCAAAGCATTTGACCGGGTATGGCACGCGTCACTGCTCTCCAAACTCATCTCTCAAGTTCCCTCCTTCTCTTTTCTTACGCTTAACTAACTTTTTTTCAAATCGCTCAATATCGGCTGTTGTTGATGGGGCGACTTCTTCTTCTTTTTCTGTCAAAAGTGGTGTTCCTCAGGGTTCTGTCTTATCTCCTACTTTATTCCTACTTTTCATTAATGATCTTCTCACCTGCACTTCTAACTCTATTCCTTTCATGCCGATGACTCGACCCTTCATTCTTCAACTCATTTCAATTCCTGCTCCTTCTTTTACTTCTAGAATTGCCTCTCGTCTTAATATTTCAGATTCTATTCTACTCGCTGACCTGGATAGAATTTACGGGTGGGGTCGTCTGAACATAGACCTTGTGAAATTCAATTCTTTAAAAACTCAACTTTGTCATATTCTTCCTCAGACACAGCCTAGCTTTCCTATCTCTCTTTCGACAGTTCTCGTCTCCTGTCGACAATATAAACATCCCTTGGCCTTAACATAAAACAAAAAAATGTCTTAAGAATCTCATATTGGCAGTTTGCTGGGCGGCCTCAAGAAACTGGGAGTTCTGTTTGAACTGCTCGAGACTTTTTTTCCCTCTTCACAGTTACTCCAGTTATACAAGGACCTCATCAGCCCTGTATGAGATACTGCTCTCATATCTGGGGGCTCAGGTTTCACTTGACTTTTGGATAAGGTTGAGTCTCAAAAGGGCCAAAGACATCAACTGTCCTGTTCTTTTTAATCACATGACCCTCTATCTTTGGGGCGAGATGTTGGTGCTTTATCTCTTTCTAATTACGTGCGGCAAGTGCTGAGGAACTTTCCACTGTGATACTACCACTACTAAGAGCCCTCAGTGGCTGGGAGTGCTGTTTCGGCACATGAGTTTTGTGTTGATATCAGCAACTCCAGACTGGTCCGCTGTGGTGCCTCCTTCTTTCCTGCCACCTCTGTTCTGTAGAATTCTCTTCTGCATCTTCTGTGTTTCCTACTCAATTTAATCTCCCTCACTTTAAGCCCGCGTCTGTGCTCATCTGCGTAATTTGTGTTAGTTGAATTTTGTTGTTTTTAACATCCTCTTCTAGAATAGGGCATTGCCCGTGAGCAGTGGTAAACATACAAAAAAATATATTATATATATACCATATATATATGCTATATATATATATATATATATATATATATATACTATATGCAAAAGTTTTTTTTTGGAGTACTTGTATACTTGTACTTGATACCATGTACTTGTACTTGAACCCAAAAGCCTGATATATATATATATATATATATATATATATATATATACTCTATATATATCTGCTATGACTTCTTTCTTATATATATATATATATATATACATAAATTAAAAAAAAAATTTTAATCACTTATATATATATATATATATATATATATATATATATATATATATATATATATATATATATATATACTATATATATACCTACATATATATATATAACTATATATACTACATATATATATATATATATATATATATATATATATATATATATATATATATATATATATATATATATATATATATATATATATATATATATATATATATTCTGATATGGTCCATGTTGGCATTGCCACTACCAGCTGTATACCGCTGATATCCCCATTGCCACAAGGGCCACTCCTGATAGCTTAGCAGATGAAGCCACAGGTCCCAACCACCCACCCATATTTTTTTTCTTAGAACATTGCATGAGTCTTATTTTTGTAATTGACTTTTCAATTTATTATTTAAAATTTCAGTTGACTTTTCCATGGCCTTGTTATCTAGTTTGTATGTTCTACCAGTTGCAGTTACTGGATCAACAACACAGAGAACATCAGTACGACTAAAATATCAGGTTGTTGTGGATATTTGAATGAAGCTGATGGTCTATTTGGGTGTAAGAAAGTTACCTTAACTTCATCATTGTCAGGTTCAGCGTTTAAAACACAGGATAACCACCACTGATTATCATACTTTACTGTCACAAATCCTTTGATGTTCTCCAGTCCTGATTCTCTGTCTTTATCACTTACTTTTACTATTCTTTCAACTTCATTTGCATTAGAAACTGTTTTCACTTCTATTTGTTTGAGAAATTGGTACAAAGCTGTGTAGTTTTTGTGTTCCTTTAATCGTATTTCCATTCTCAAATCTTGTTTCTAAATCATACATTTCTTTTGTATATTCTTCAAGTGAAGAATATAAGAAATGTATTCCTTTAATATTTTTTTGCAAAATCAAAAAGTTGCTTTGGTGTCATTATTTGTTCATTATAAGTACGTTGTAGACTTGCACCTGCTGCTAGTCTTTTAATAGTGCCACCTAAGCCATCCCAGGAACCTTTCCCAGGTGATGTGGCAAAATAGTGCAACTCGGCTTTAATGTTAAAATCTTGCTCATGAAAACAAACTTAAAAAATTCTTATAGTTTTTATATTGAGAAATTGCTCCATCTGTGATGTTTGTCATATGTGAAATTTGTACAGTCTGAGAAATTTTGTTTAAGAAAATTTATCAGCTTTTTTTTGAAAACATGGACTGTTACAGCATCATGTTTTAACCAGTCTGAGATGATAACACCATTAAAATGCTCTACTTTATTATTATCTTTTTAGTAGCAAATAAAAGGATGTTATTGTAGCCTGAGCATTGTTCCAGTGGAAGCCTTGAGCAGCATCCTGCGATATAAAGGAATAATTTTCAGAAAAATCGCCACTAACTAGAAGTTCACCTACCTTCAAAGATTCTTTTTTTTCCTGAAAAATGATTGCTTTTGCAATATAGTCATGGTCCCTGAGCTTGAGAAGAGCAGTTAAAAATGTATCAATAAAGTACCACACAGATCATGAGAGCAACTCCATACAAGGGCGGATTGAGAACCTTGTATAGCTGGATAACTGAGAAGAGGAAAAAAAAGTCTCGCACTCTAACAGAACTTCCCAGTTTCTTTGACCGCCCTAGTAACCACTGTGATTTGAGGTTTTCAAAAACATTTTTTGTTATGTTAAGCCAAGGATGTTTATATTGTCAACAGGAGAGACGAGAGAACCGCGAAAGAGATAGAAAGTTAGAAGTTGTCTTAGAGAGAGAGATTTGTAGAAGTTGGGTTTTAAAGAATTAAATTTCACCAAGCTTGAGACGGACCCGAACCTGAAATTCTATTCCAGATCGCGAGATCGAATCGGAAGATTAAGACGAGAGGCAATTCTGAAGTAAAAGAGTGAAGCAGAATTGAATGAGGTTGAAGAATGAAGCTTCAAGGTCATCGGACATATTTGAGTTGGGATAGAGTTAGATGTCAGGTGAGAATATCATTGATGAAAAAGCAGGTAGGAAAAGAGTAGGAGATAAAACACAGAACCTGAGGAGCACCACTATTGACAGAAAGAAGAAGAAGTCACAACAGCCGACATTGAGTGATTTGAAAGAAAAGATAGACATAAGTAAGCAAGAGAAGAAGAAAACCCAAAGAGGGAGCTTGGAGAGCAAGTGACGCGTGCCATACCCGGTCAAATCTTTGGATATGTCAAGCGCACCACACAAGTCTCCCGTACTAAGGGCGAAAACCATAAATCTGTTAATAGGAAAGTATCGCCAGTAAATCTCGAGCACCGAAAGCCGTACTGTCGATCGGAAAGAAGTGATCTCCAGATTATCTAGAAGTGAGAGGTTAGAAGGGTTTCAAAAGATCTTAGAAAGAATACAAGTGAGAGCTATAGGTCGATAGGTAGAAGGACAGAGCAGCATCATTTTCGGATAGTGGAGATATGCCCTGCCAACACTGAGGGAAGTGCTAGATTAAGCATAGAGATATAGTTGAACGAGGGGTGGGGTCGGCACGGAAGCACACTTT
>JABUQX010025088.1:0-25000 GCA_015478945.1 Trachelipus rathkii | reverse complement strand
AGGGGGTTTATATTATAGAACAATCAATCATTAAAGCTTTGACTGCTAATTAAATGGCAAATACTTGAAAATTCTAGAGTTTTGAACCATTTCATGGCGTTACGGAGCACTATAAAGCAAATCAATTATCTCCATATTGAGCTTCCAGCATACATCTCAAACTCTGAGGATGACAGCAGAGTTCAGACTTTTAAAGAAGAGCTGAAGAAGGCAATAGAGTTAGATTTATGGAATAAAAAGGGAGAGAAAGATCAATAGAACAAGTATATCAAAACAAGATATTGTTTAAGTTCTTAGTAGACCAAGATACGAACTGACTTTATTTTCTAGTGAAATAAGAGGAAGTGTTAGTAGAAATGGATGCTGAAGAAATATGCAAATATTGAAGGAGAATGTGATATAGATAGTAGCAGTACAGAAGAAGGTTCAAGCGATGAGTCATCATCCATTTTCAGAAACGAGCATATATTTACAATGACTTTAGATTTCCAAGTACCTCAAAATATCAGAGCATTAGAAAAAGAAAATTACTGCAAAGTTACTTAGTTTTTATAAGTTTGAAGAAACTGAAAGTGAACCGAGTCAGTTAGTGTAAAAAGTAAAAAAGAAAAAGTGGCTTCAAAAGGTGAAATTCTTAAGAAATTGAATTTTTTTTACCAGAGAAATCAATTCTAATCTGGGAAAAGAAGAATACCTTAATTGGTGGAAAGTGACCAAAGCTAAATTCCAAACATAGCAGTACTAGCCCAAAAAATTACTCTCCTTCCAGTCTCTCCATATATTCAGAGAAATTTTCATTTTCAAAAGCAGGAAAAATATTTGAGGAAAAACGTTTAAAAATATTGTCCAATACTGGTGAACAGTTTTACTGTAGATATGTAATCCACTGTATGAATGCTACACAAGGCTACTATTATTTTTTGTTAAAAGATGGGGCTATGGGTTACTGTAAAATAATCCCTTCCATCAAATTTTTTCTCAGAAGTAGATTGGTAAATTTCGGTTCCGGCCGGAATTTTTTCAAAATTCCGAGCCGGAACCGAACCGAAAAATGTCAATCCGGCACGGAATTCCGCCCGGACCGGGAATTCCTGTACACCTCTAATATATATATATATATATATATATATATATATATATATATATGGAACAAATTTTATATCAACCCAAAAAGCAAGGTATTGCATGCTGTTCCATATATACCAAAAATATACACACTTTTGTTATTCAAAATAGGTAATTTATTTTCTTATTTGTAAAATATTAACAAGGGTACTAACTAGGGAGGGCGGATATCCACAACTATCCGGAATCGGCCAAGTTTTTTACTATCCAGTATCCGGCCAGATAAACCGGAATAATTGACTTTCCCTAAGTTCTTCCTCGTTTGGGGAAATATTCCAAATAATTTGAAAAATTATATATATATATATATATATTATATATATATATATATATATAAATAAATATATATATATTATATATATATATATATATATATATATATATATATATACTTGTTTAGACTTTCGATGTTGGGTACCAATGTTATATTATTTTATTCATCAATTAAGTTGACTGTACAATACAATTTATCTGAAGGTGGTGACACGTTCATAAATTTATGGTAATAATTAAATATTTAATAATATATATAAAAATATTAAAATAATGTAAAAAATAATGTAATTAAAATGGAATTAAGCTACTAAGACATTTGTTAATGCAATTTTACACCACAATTTTATGCTCACGTTTAGTCATTGTAATTACTAAAATAGTAAATTACACTGCTTATTTAACATTTAAGCATTGAATTATTTTACCAGTATATATCGACATCTCAGAACTTTAAATAAAAAAATCACGAATTATTCTCAATGTTACCCGCCTTCAGTGATAAAAATATAAAAAAATCAGAGCAAAGTCAGGGCACAAAACTTGATAAAATGCAATGTTGAAAATAAATATACGTATGTTATTAAGAAAAAGTGGTGCTACGAATAAATGGTCAATATCGATTATAACTTTATAGGACAATCGAAAACTAAATATTATCAATGAGAATCGGTGGATTAATGGTAACACTCAATTTATCATTTTATAATATTGATAAATTTTACATAAAAAAGCAAAAAAAAAAAAAAAAAAAAAAAAAAATTTGTGTTTTTATTTTTGTTTTTTTTTTTTTAATGCTATCATACGTACAAGTGGCCAACGAGTAAAATTTAGACTTATAAATTTGGCATTCACTGGAAACTCCCACAACTTTTTTTGGTAGTCCTCTAATTGCGGAATGATATAGGCCAGCGTTTCTCAACAGGGGGGTCGCGACCCAAAAGGGGGCCGCGAGCGGATATACGGTGGGTCGCTGTGTCACAAAAAATAAAATATTTAATAATTTCATAATGTACACAGTTGTCTATTTTTTAAAAAAAAGTACATACTTAAAAGATAAAAAATTATATACTTAATGCATCGAAAAGCATCTTTTATAAGAATTAATATATATATATATTTTATAATATAATATATATATATATATATTATATATATAATATATATATATATAAGATATATATATATATTATATATATATAATATATATATATTATATATATATATAATATATATTATATATAATTAATATAATATATTATATAGATATATATATATAATATATATATATAATTATATAGTATATATATACGAATATATATATATAATAATATATATAATATAATAATATATATATATTTTATTAGAATATATATATATATATATTATTATATATACTATATATATATAATATATAATATTAATATATTATATTTATATATAATATATATATATATATTATTAGTATACCGGAATTCCGGTCCGGCCGGAATTCCGCCGGAATTTGACATTTTTTTCCGGTTCCAGTTCCGCGCCGAACCGGAAGTACTTTCCTTAATAACTTTCCTTAACAACTTCTGAAGAATATTGCTCCAATTGTGTGAAGTAAAGAAAAACTTCATCAGTTTGGGCAATATTTGTTTAAACGTTTTCCTAAAATATTTCCTGCTTTTGAAAATGAAGAATAATATGCTTCTGAATATATGGAGGAGACTGGAAAGGAGAGTAATGTTTTGGCTAGTACTGCTATATTTGGGAATTTAGCTTTGTTCACTTTCCACTAATTAAGGAATTCTTCTTTTCCCAGATTAGAAATTGATTTTTCTGGTAAAAAAAATTCAATTTTTAAGTGAAACATTTGAAGAGCACTGATTTTCTTTTTTTTCTTTTTACACTAACTGACTCGCTGTTCACTTTCACTTTCTTCAAACTTATAAAAACTTAGTAACTTTGCAGTAAATTCTTTTCTTAATGCTCTTGATGATTTTGAGGTACTTGCAAATCTAAGTTTATTGTAGTAATGATTTGTTTTTTTTATCTGAAATGACTCATCGCCTAAACCTTCTTCTGTACTGCTACTACTATGATATCACTTCTACCTTCAATTATTTGCATATTCTTCAAGCATCCATTTTTCTACTCAATTCTCCCATTTTCCACTCAATTCTCTTATTTCATTAGAAAATAATGTCATTATATCCTTGGGTCTACTACAGGTATTTAAAATAATTATCTGTTTGATATATGCCTATGATCCTTTCTCTCCTTTTTATTCATAATCTAAACTCTAATGCCTTCTTCAGCTCTTCTTGTTTCTCGTGTCATCTCAGAGTTGAGATATATGCTGGAGAGCTCAAAATGGGAGGATAATTGATGATATAATTGGATTTTGCTTTATATTTTTTTTGTTTCCGTACACCATGAGAAATGGTTACAAAACTCTTAGAATTTTTTCAGTATTTTTCCATTTGTTAGCAGTCAAAGCTTAAATGATTAATTGTTCTATAATGTAAACTTTGCAGAGGTTTTTCAAACATTCAATTCTTTCTCAGAATCAAATATGTGCTATTCCACCTTGTATTAACATCTTGAATTAGTATAAGTGGGCTTGCAAGATGTGGATCCAAGTCTCTTTGTATTCTTTTAAGTTAATTACAGCTCAAAAACTGGAATGATTGAAATGTGTACAAATATTCCTACGTTTCTTAATTAAATCACACTGTTCTTTGAGAAAATAAGGCATCTTTAATAAATTGAAGTTTATGAATAAAACAAGAAAAACTTGTGTATCCTGCTAAATCAGTTCCAAGTTTCATGTTATATGCTCTATCTCGAAGAATCAGATGGATTATGTTAGGAGGAATTTCCCAATTATTCATCGTAATTTCAAACTCATAATTGATTTTAATTCCAGAATGAGATCCTGGGAAATACTTTCAGTGAAAGAAATTCAGGAAAGTAAGTAATTTTCTAGTATTGTTGATTCCACTCCAGATATTACTCATAAAGATCAGCTGAGCTTTGTCATCAGATATGTTAGCAAAAAAGGTAGGCCTAAAGAACGCCTTTGAGGATTTATTAAAAATCCTAATCATACAAGTAAAGAACTAGCGGGAACGTTGATGAGTTTTCTCAAAGCAAATGAATTAGACATAAGCAGTTGTCGGGGTCAAACGTATGATAATGCTGCTAAAATGTCAGGAAGATATTCTGGCCTGCAAACAAGAATTAAAGAGGTCAACCTTTTAGCCTATTTCATACCATGTTCAGCTCAATCCTTTAATTTAGTGGGATCTAGCGCTGCCACATGTAAACAGTCGGTTTCTTTTTTTGCTTTGCTTCAGAATCTGTATATATTTTCTCGGGCTCTACGCATCGTTGGGGTATCTCTTGAATCGTTTTCAACGAATGGCTTAACTGTCCAAAACACTATGTGGACAAGGTCGTCACTAGAGACAGAACTTGTAAAAGTCTAAACAAAGGTTTGAAGCTATTGTTAAGGCTTTAAACTATTATATCTGAAGATAAAAATGAGAGACCAGTCAGTCATTCAGCAAGAGGCAAAGGGGAATGTTTTGAAATAAAATTGAGTTCCTATGAAATACTTCTTTGTCTATAATATGGAACCAGTATACTTTGAAGATTGTGAATCTGCTGTAATAATATAGAAATTACAATCTGAAGTATGGATGTGGCCACGTCTATTCATTGTATATAACCTCTCTGTGAAATACGTAATGTCAAATTAAAAGTTTCATTAGAAACCTAGGAAAATTGTGCCAAAGAAAAATTCTTAGTTTATACAAAAGACATCAAAATGTATCTAAAACTAGGATCTGAGAAGAAGAAAAGTTATCAATATGCATTCTTCAAGCGAAGCCTTTCAATACTATTATTAGATTAAACTGTCAACAGAATTAAAAAGGCGAAGTTTTGCATACAGCAAATTTTCAGAAAAGTTTTTAGTCTTATCAAATCTCACCGAAACCGACCCAGACTAAACATTCATAAATCAGCTAAATTATTACAAAAAAATCTATCGATCCGACTAGAGATTTTGGAGCAGAATGCATTCATTAAAAATGTTTGCTTGTGAAGAAGAATGGCAGTCAACCTTGTCCCCAAAGTAAACCAAATATATTTATATTACTCTTTAGTGTAAATACCAAGCATACATTCGGATATTTCTCTTTAAATTATTTCTATGTACTCCTGCGACAAACTGCTCAAAGCTGAAAGATCATTTTCCACACTTAGAAGGGTTAAAAATTATTTACGTTCGTCCCACCAATAGCGTTATTCATGCTCTGCTTGCACTGCTATTTGAAAATTATTTCACCGGACAAGATAGATTACGAAGATATGCTTATTGACAAATTTGTCTAACGAAAAGGGCAAGACGAAAACCCGTAAGAATCAGTTAGATGGTAGATACATGTAAGTATTATATTATATATATTATATAATATATATAATATATATAGTATATATAAATGTATATATATATATATATATATACATATGATATATATTATATATATAATATATATATATATATATATTATATATATATATATATATATATTATATATATATATATATATATATATATAATAGCTAAGGGTGTTAAAAATTTGTTCGAGCCCATGGCGCTAGAGTAGTCTTAATGCAGCCCTGCATTACAGGGGACAGGCACATCTGGAGGCGTGACAATAGATATTGAGTATATAATAACTATGTATATTATATATTATATATAGTATATATTTTGATAGTTATATATATTATTATTTATATTACTATATTATAGATAATATATTATATATATTATTATATATATATATATATATACATATATACTATATATGATATAGGGGACACTCCAAATGGAATAGCCAAAATAAAATTGGGAATTCAATTGTCCGATAATTGAAAGAATGTTGGGATGTGCAGTAGTGGAATGCCTATATCAGCGTTCTTCAACCTTTTAAGCTCCGACCCCTGAAAGCCATAAGCGCATTAGTTAGTCAAGCCTGCGCGACCCATAATTACCCAGTAAATATTGATAATATTATTATATATAGATATATATTATGTCCCCTGCTGCTGGGACATAGTATATGTATATATATTATATATATATATATATATATATATATTATATATATACTATATATATATATATATTATATATATATATATATATAATATATAATATATATATATATATATATGATATATATTATATATATAATATAATACTGGTATATATCTATAATATATAATTAATAATATTAGTATATATAATATATTATATATAGTCTAAATATATATAATAGATATATATTATATATAATTACTTGTATATAAGTTTAATATATATTATATATATATATATATTATATATATATATATATTATATATTATATATATATATATATATATATAGTATATATATATCTATATATATACTATATATATATATAATACCTATATATATATCTGGTATAATATAATATATATAAATATATATGTATATATATATATATATGATAGAATATATAATATATATAATATATATATATTATATATATATATAATATATACTAATAATATATATATATATTATATATATTATATATATAATATTAGGGGTTACGAAGACTGAATTTTCAGTGTCCGGCCGGAACCGGAATTGCCGGATCACAAAAAAAATTCTCGGCACCGAATTCTTGTTAACTTTCCGTAACTATATAAAGACATGTAAAAAAAATTTTATATAAACTTTCAACATAAATCTTATTTTTAGTACAACGCCACTTCATGACATATGGAAAATATCATTGAATATCTGAAGTCTAAAAGTTGTAATAGAAAAAATTGTCTAAATTCACTCATCGGCCCAATCCCTAGTACTAACTGTTCCCAATGTTGATTTTTTGTGATGTGTAGAAGGGACAAGTTCCATATACTGTATATATATATATATTATATAATATATATATATATATATATATATATATAATAATATATAGTTATAATATAATATATACTATATAATAGTATAATATTATATAATATATAATATATATTATAATAGTATCTAGGATTGCGTCACGATACCAGAAACACAGAGGCGATACGATACACGATTACCTCTATTTTTTTAGGATACCGATTTACTGATACTTTAATTAATATAATTAATATTCCACGTAATAAATGAGAACATTTGTGCACTGCTGAGCACTCAAGGATTGCATTCCGTACAATACAATACTAGTCATTTATATTTCATATTTTGGTTGTGCCCAAGTATAATTACTTTTATATAATTAAAAAATAGTACTTTTAGGGCAATAATAATCAAATGTAATATTAATTACTTTTTTGATGTTTGTGTTTTATTTAAAAAAATATTCCATTTCCATTTCAAGTAAGTATTAACAAAGTTGAGTACTATGCGTTTTATGGTTTAAAATGATTACAATTTACAAGAAGCAAGAAGATTATTTAACTAGCTACAATTAAAGAATAAAAAATAGAAAGAAGAAGACCTCAATTAATCAGCGAAAAGGTTAATAAAAAAACGCTTGTTACTCAAACATGGACGATAATAAAATTACGTCCTCTAAGATAGATATTCATTCACAAACTCAAAACCTCAAAATCACAGAATTGTGATGCAAAACATTAAGCTTACACTAGTATCTGGCGAGAGACTGTTCCTTTTGGGGTGTTTACATTCCTACCTACACTATCAATCTACGCTCTCTCTCGACTGATGAAGGATGTGCTGATAATTATTTGCCTTGCAAGCACTGATACTAATGAAAACCTTGGCCCATTTTCGATGCCAGCCGCATTGAAAGGATTCCCTTCTGTTAGCAGCATTCATGTTTTCGTTAGAACCTCATCTCAGCCTCTTTCACAGAATGCCAATTTTTGGAATTAGCTTTGCTCTGATGACTGTCTCTTCAGTTTTTACGATGAGGTTTCCTGGTGTGATTCCTTTGAAGGTGAATCAGATGTCAATGCAATTTCGGCCATTAACTTATCAAAAGTCTAACATATCCAATTCCTCATCTTCAGTAGGTTTATTTGCTGAAAAAGCCACCGTCATATCAGTGCTGTTGCCCAGGGGTGCAGATAAGGCGGCTTCCTCTTCTCTGTCTCTTTTTTTTTTTTTTCTTTGTCAAGCGAGCAAGCTCCTCGGTTATGCTGTTTTAATGCATTCTAGAAGTGTTCACCGTCGGAGGTGCCATTCTTGTGGGTTTCAGCAGCTTAAGGAATTCCTTATTAGAATGTTTATTTTATTTATTCTTTTTTACAGTTGTCACCGCGGCTCACGGCAGAACCATTAAAGGAGTGGGAGTTGTGAAACGCCTCAAAATCCATGCGTAACGCAAATTACGCAGAATGAGCACAGACGCAGGCTTAAGTGAGGAAATTAAATTGAGTATTAAACACAGATGATGAAGAAGAATTCCACAGAGCAGAGGTGGGCATGAAAGAAAGAAGCACCGCAGTGAACCAGTCTGGAATTACTAACATCAACACAAAACTCATGTGCCGACACAGCACCCTTCTGTTCTACGAGGCGTCGTAAAGGGTGGGGTTACCGAGTGGATAGTCTTCTCGAGCACTTGCCTCTACAGTACCTATAGAAAAAGGGATAAAGCACCAACATCGCGGCCACAAATTAAACAGAGTCAAGTGAACTAGAAAAGTACAAGACAGTTGTATAAACTCTCCTTGGCCGTCTGACTCGACCCTACCAAAACCGATGAAACCAGAGTCCCCGCCCCCACAGATATGAGAGCAGTACTCCATACAAGGGCGATGAGACCCTTGTATAGGTGAAGTAACTGCAGAAGAGGAAAAAAAGTCTCGTTTTCAAAACATTTTTTTGTTTATTTAACGGCCAAGGTGTTTATATTGTAACAGAGAGGTACGACAGAACGTTTCGATAAAAAAAAGTTAAGTGTCTTAGATGAGAGAGATTTGTGAGTTGACAGTTTTAAAGAATTAAATTTCACAAGCTGAGACGACCCAACCCTGAAATTCTATCCAGATCAGCGAGAAAGTCAATTCTAGAAGCAATTAAGACGAGTAGCAATTCTAGAAGTAAAAGAGGGACAGAATTGATATGAGTTGAAGAATGAAGGGTCAATCATCGACATATGAGTGGATAGAGTTAAGAGTGTGCAGATGAAAGATCATGATGAAAAGCACGGAAGTAAAGTAGGAGATAAAAACAAACCCTGAGGAACACCACTATTGACAGAAAAGAAGATCGCCCCATCAACAACAGCCCAACATTGAACGATTTGAAAGAAAGCTAGACATAAGGAAGCAAAGAGAAGAAGGAAACCCAAGAGAGGGGAGCTTGGAGAGCAATTACGCAGTTGCCATACCCGGTCAAAAGTGCTTTGGATTTGTCAGCGAAACCACACAAGTCCTTCCGCATAGTTCCGTAAGGCGGAAAAGCCATTACAATCTGTTAATAGGGGGAAGTATATAGCCCAGTAGAATCTCGGAGACCGAACGACCGTACTGGTAATTAGAAAGAAGGGAAAGAGATTCCAGATGATCTAAGAAGTGAGAGTGAGAAGGGTTTCAAAGAAATCTGTACAGAAAGAATTACAGTGAAGCTATAGGTACGATAGTTAGAAGGTTCAAGAACATCATTTTTTCGGAATAGGTTGACATATGCGCGCTTCCAACACTGAGGTAAAGTGCTAGTATTAAGGCATACAGAATATAGTTGAACGAGGGTAGTGGCCAGCACAGCACACTTCCTCAAAACCGAGAGGGAATTGCCATCCGGGGCCACTCCGCTTTCCTAAGCGGTTCATAGATTTCGGAGCTCATGCACCCGATCAAATTAATCACAGGCAAGGCATCGGACACCTGAGAGGAGGAGGAGAAAGAGGGAGGACGCCAGAATCGTCCAGGGTGAATTAGAGGAAAATAGGAGGCCAAAGAGGATGGATGCGCCTTTTCATTGGAGTTATAACAACAGATCATCAGAGCGAATTAAGAGGAGAAAGGATGATTTACAGAAGTTGTTAAAGATGTTTTTGGCAAGAGGCAGAAAAGATTTGTCAGTAGAGAACCAAGGAGGTCAGCGCATTTTCGTTTAAATGAAGGTCCGCTTTGCTCGTCGAAAGAGTATCCCTGCAACTATTTCTAGCTGAATGAAAATTGGCAAGAGTGATAGCAGAACGAGAATTTTTCCACACCGATAAGCATTGTCTCTAGCCTGAATGGCCAGAACAAAGCACGATCGGACCATGGATTTTGAGGAGAAAATGTTTAGTCCAGAAGGAATGAGACCTGTGCTCATTCCCATTTCAACAATTACCATTCCCACTTTTATCGGCAGAATTTGAGCGTGTCTTAAAGGTCAAGCAGTCACCTTCAATTATAGGTTAGCGTAGAAGAACCGGCAATGCCCCAAAATCGGCCCGATCAACAGTGGCCAGAAAAACCGCATAGGCGGATGTAGAGTGTGGAGATGAAAGTATTAAAAATTTAGTAGTATAAGGCTGTGTCAAGATCTTATGGATTAGGAGCGAAGGTGTTGTATTTTATAGAGAGAAGGACTAGTGTGAAACATAAGTCACAGTGTGCTCAAAGAATTCGTTGCGGACGATCACGGAATGTGTGTAGTGTTATTAATCAGTTGCTTCCAGATCGTTGAGAATGCTGAATGATTCGGCTTCTTCCCAACTAAATCAGTTCCGAGAGGAACCAGCATTCGTTTGTGTACATTGAAATCCCCTTAAAGAGGACCTCAGTATTGGATGAGAGATTAACAGTCTCGTGAGAAGTGAGGTAATCAAAAAAGGCCATGAAATCTGTTCTGTTAGGAGAACGGTAACAGAAGCATAAGAATATTGTAGTAGAAGAAGAAAGATTTTAAGCCACAGAACATCGAAGTTAGGAATTCGAGATTCTCGAGACGTGTGTATAGGAATGTTTATATTTACATACGCACATACTCCACCCTTCCAAAACGGAGAATTATAAAATAATTTATAGTTGGATATATTAAACGAGGTATAGAGCATGAATTCTTAGCCATCTGGGCCTCAGACAAGAGCATAAATTGTTTAGAGTTAGACGAGGTAGTATTCCATGGATACAGAGTTAGAGTGCAAGCCATTGATGTTGGTTAAAGTCAAAGAAAGCCCACGCCTATGCAAATCTGCTATCATACACGCACCACGCAATCACAAAAAAAAAACAAAAAAAAAAAAACACAGACAACAAATAGACAAAAACAAAGGAGAAATGAGGAAAATTTTTCGTACGCTAAAACCTAATTTTAAAACGATAAAAACCCTATTTACAGCAAATATCGAAAATATGAAATAATCCAGAAAGTTTAAAAAACACTCACGCACTCACAGGCTCTCACGACATTGCGTACAAAAAAAAAATACTATGATCAACTAAAAAAGTTAATAAATCTGTATAAATTATTATAATGGCTGTCAATAGGGAAATTTTACGCTAAAGACCAAGTTGAAGAAAGCTAAAAATCTAAGTAAAAAGGAAATCGAGGAAAAAAAAAACATAACTGGTCACTAGCTATCTATATCGCATGACTACGAGTTTTATATTGAGTCTAAAATTTTATCGTAGGTTTGATTCAGTAGAGAAAGAAGATCGGCTAAGTATCGGTCCGAATTCTTAACCGATACCGAATTACCATCAAAAACTGGGCGGATACACCGAATACCGATACGCATACCATCGGTACATCCCTAATATATATATATATTAGATATATTATATATATAGGTATAAATATATATATAATATATATATATATATATATATATTACTATAATATATTATATATAATATATATATATATTAGAAATGCACCAAAAAAGTTCTCCACCTAAAAAAAAACAATGGGAATTTTTTTTTTATTAATTTTTGGTTTATTTTTCAACAATTTGCAAAGATATTTTAAAGATTATTAATGTGCAATGATTAAGGTTTAAATAAACTGCATTAGTTTTATTTGTGTCTTATATTGCACTTGATTTCAAGATTTAAAATATTTTATTTTGAATTTATTTTCAATAAGAATGATAACATTAGTCAAAATCTTCTACAAATAAACTGTATCTTCATGGAAATGTCTAAAAGATAACTATTTAAAAGCTCACATCATAAACTGCATCCTTATTTTTAAAAAGTTTTTCATCTTTTGAGAACACTTTGTGGGAAGGAACTCATTTCTTCTAGATACGGTAATAGTCCACAATAAGGAGTAAAGCAGCAGACTTTGTTACCTCTCTTCACCTCACTGACTCTTGCAATTCTAAACTTTTTTTCTTCAACTTATAATAGGTATCTTTAATTATTCTTTCAATATGATAAATGATCTGATATTAAGTTTAATAGAGGCCCATGACAGTTATTAGTTCTCATTGTTAATATTTAATTAACTTAATATGAATCTAAATCACAATTTTATTTATAATTGAAAATGTTTTAAAAGTAAGTATTGTCTATAATCTGAAAAAATCGAAAATGTTATTTTTAATTATAGAATTATCTTCATTAGAAGTTAAAAGGAAATATGAAGGATAGTTAAAAATAAATTTCCAGATTTCAATCAATTGGTCTAAATACCACAATTACTGATTAATTTTTAGACTAAGTTTAGTTTTAGTGAAAATGAAATCAGTTATAGATTTATGATTCACAGTTTAACCTGAGGGCTGTGACTGATTGCAAGCTTGAGATTAAGATTGAGTTTTAAATACTGCTATTGCCTGTTAGCCACCATATGACAATTAATCCTATCATGCTTAGGATATGAAACGAATCACCTAGTTTTAAGAATACAGCTTCTGAACTTTAGGGAGCAAGTTGGTAACTTGCCAGAGTATGAGACTATGGTGGTGATAATGATTAAAGTTTAAATATATTAATATAAATAGATTACTAAATTATTTTAACTATGAAATGCTCGTTATGTTATGACTATCACTAACACACAACAATAGTCATACCAGTTACCTTTACAAGTTTTACAATGAGGCAATGACATTCATTCAGCAAGTGGATATTGAATAAGTCTGCTTCCAAAATAATTATTTAATTAGTAATATTTAGTGATGGAAATTGGTGTGGAGACAAAGTTTTGACAAAAGTGAAACAAGAGCATAAGAAAGAATTGATTTTATGGATGTGGAAGCTCTATCACGAGTTGGTATGAAAACTTAAAGAAAATGATTTAGATAACATGAAACGAAAGAGGTTAGGTGCCTTACACCAGAATATAGCTCTGAATGTTGAATAATATTAAAAACTTATCCAACCTAAATTTTTGGTAATATAATTTTCATTCCTATAGTATTAAATTGGAAACAAAATTAAGTTTGATATTTGAACTGGAGTTTGAAAACATTTCAACTGAAACCTCATCCAGCACATTTGGTTGGGGGTAAAATAAAAAAAAAAAAATTGTCCAGTACAGTGAAATAAGCATGAAGTTGGATATTTTAACAAATATGTAGTTAAAATAGTAGCTATACATTAAAAAATAAAACAATTAATAATTTATTAAACTTTGCCCTACTTTCTTCCTACATTTTCATTAAAAGTATGCCATATTCCTATTTTCTGATCCCTAAAAGTGAGTATGACCCGTGATATATATGTATACCGTAATATATATATATTATAGGGATTTTGGAAAAATTCCATCTCACAACATTTTAGGAATGTTCGTGATAGGATAAATGCAAGCTGTTTACCAGAAGTTCTCAAAAATGAACTTCGAGGAAAAAAATGCAAGTTATGTTCAGAAGACACAGTAGAAGCATCCCTCAGTAAAAGGAAGCCTATGGGGCTTAAAAAACTATTTACCAGAGAGAAGTGAATGCTGTTAAAAACCTTTTTTTTTACCCTAAACATACTTTGCTCCTAATTTTTGTGTTCGTATACAATTATGTATTATTTTTTTAATTTTATTTACTACCTATTTCAAATTTTTTATTGCTCTAATTAATTAAAATGTTTTATTAATACTGTGAAACTGATGAAACCATTCAAGAACATATGAACTTCATTTAAAAGAAGAAAAAATAAAAGTAGCCCAGATCATGAGAAAGCTGCTGCAGCCACAAACCCACATATGATAAAATACTCCTTTAAGATAGCAGGGCTTGTAGCGAATTTCTTATCAAAAAAAGTGAAAAAAATGAATAAATTGAAAAAAAAGTAGAAAAATGACTGAAATGCTGAAAAAGTGACTAAAATGCTGACAAAAATTACATAATTTTTGAGAAAAACGTGAGAAGAATTTACAATTTCCATTACTAAATTTCAATGTGACCTAACTTATTTACAATAACAGCATGCTATTCCTAATATTTTGAGATGCTAAGGACTATGAAGTAGGTTTTAAAATAAATACAGAGATAATATAATATAATAATGAAATGTTAGTTTTGAAAGTCATAATGTAAAGAAATTGGAATAATACTATACTTGAAAATACATTTACTGTATTTGGTTACAGAAGAAAAGCTAATAATTATAAAAATTAAGGGCAATTAATCTTTTTTGTTAAGTCTGAAATGAGACTTGTTTTTCGTTTTTCAACAGCAACCTGTAAATTTTCCACACTACGTCTTTTTTCAGATGCTTCTTTCTGAACATTAGTGACACCTTCCAGCATCGCTGGGCCAAGCTTGCTTCACTAAAATCTTTTTTCTTTAAAGCTCTCTTCAATCTTTCATTAGCTTCCAATAACAGTTTGCCTGCATTTCCACTTTGCTCTGCCTCTTCTTTTCGTAGCTTCGTTCAGCATTTGTACATCACAAAATTTTCCTTTTGGTCAAGTTGTTTTCTGTTTTCCTCTTCAGCAATTTTGTTTGTCTTGGTCAGCCTTTGCCGCTTCATCTTCGAGTCTCCTTTTTTCTTTCTCTTTCAAGTAAGAATGTATTGTTTATATGCTAAACGTCCCATGGAAAGGAGCTCTGGAGTTAGAGAAATAAGGTGAGGGACGATATGAAATGTTTGCCGATGACGATACGAGTGCACGATTATAGTAAATTTTGA
The DNA here is from genome assembly GCA_015478945.1 of Trachelipus rathkii. Taxonomy (NCBI): domain Eukaryota; kingdom Metazoa; phylum Arthropoda; class Malacostraca; order Isopoda; family Trachelipodidae; genus Trachelipus; species Trachelipus rathkii. The sequence continues at coordinate 9,505 of JABUQX010025088.1, read as the reverse complement.
CGATGACGATGCCGATGACGATGCCGATATTATTATTGAAAAAATATATTTAAAAAAAATTCTCTCTCTTCTCTCTTCTCTTATATAATAATATGATATATATATATATATATATTACTATATATATATAATATTATATATAAATATAATATATATATATATATATTATATAGATATATATAATATATATATGAATATATATACAATACTATATATATAAGGCTGTAGACGGGGGGGTCAGGGTTCAACCCTCCAATTATTTAAGCGATCAAAATTTGTTCTTAAGTTTCTTTAATAATAATAATAGTAATAATATAATATAATAATAAAATAATAATATATAATAATAATAATAATAATAATAATAATAATAATAATACTATTAATAATAATATTAAAAATGATAATAATTAATAATTAATATAAATAAATAATTAATAATAATAATAATAATAAAAAAAAAAAAAAAAAAAAAAAAAATAATAATAATATTATAATAATAATAAATTAAAAATAATAATAATAATAATAATCAAAATAATATAATAATAATATATAATAATAATAATTAATATAGATTCCTGTCACTTTTATTTTAATAAAGTTTAATAACCTTCCAATTCTCTGAATAATTTCTTCTGATTGTCATTTAATTTCTTAATTACTGTCTAGAAAAATTTATTATTTCTGACCGGTTTCTCCGTAAACGTCGGACATTCTTCAGAGTGGGTTCGATTCTAACATATTGAATGAATCATCATAAATAAATGATTTAAAAAATTAAAATTAAAATTAGATTTTAGATTTAGGATTTCATATTATATTAATTTAAGTGACAATACGTAAAAACATTCATATATAGGCTTATAAATGTGCTTTGATGGAAACTTTTGATGTTGAAAGTCAAAGAACTTAAAACAGAACCTGATTCAACTGTACCCACCTTTAAATTTAACGGCAAAAAATAATAAAACAAAACCATTCAGCAAACTCTCTATAAAAAACCAAACGAATATTAATTCTGAAACATTAATTTTTATTATTTAATATCCTCCTGTGACAAGAGACTTCGATAAAGAGGAAAAATTCTTACGCAGCATTTTAACAACCACATTAAATCTACAAGTAACACAAAAAATCACAAAGTTAAACTATACCACAAAAACAAGAAAACTTCTTCCTGACTTCGTCTACAATGGATACCCTTTCGTTAACATTCACCATGTCGTGTACCAATTCACATGTCCCCGAGTCTTACTGTACGTCGACGTATATTTGTTACACGACTAATAGATTAACCGATAGGGCATACCACCGCTTTAAACCCTGTAAAATATACGAACATTATTCACTGAAGCATTAACGAAACCACAACTTATACCCTGATAGCTCACAGTCATTCAAATATTTTACACTCCTATGCGAAGCTCAAAAACTGAAAATAGCTGAGCCTTATTACATAAAACACTTAAAACCAGACATTAACATTAAATTTAACGTATTGTCACTAAATTAAATATAATATGAAATATAAAATCTAAAATCTAATTTTTTAATTTTAATTTTAAATCATTGTATTATATAACTTCAATTCAAATGTTAGAATCGAAACTCTGAAGATTTCCGACGTTTACGGACGAAACCCGTTCGAAACTAATAAATTTAAATATGCCTCTTACTTTCTTCGCAAACTATTTTCTAGACTAGTAATTAAGAAAATTAACAAAAAAATCTAATTTAATGTTAATTTTTTAAATCTTTTATATTATAATTCATTTCAAATGTTAGAAGTCGCGAACTCATTGAAGCATGTCCGACTTTACGGACGAAACCCGCGTCAGAAACTAATTAAATTAATATGCCTCTTACTTTCTTTGCCAAAACTATTTCTACATGAGTATTAAGAAAATTTAAATGGACAATCGAAGAAATTATTCAGAAATTGGACGGTTAAAAGTAAAAACTCTAATTAATAATAATAAATTAATAATATAATAATAATAAATAATAATAATTAATAATAATTAATAATAATAAAATAATAATAAATAATAATAATATAATAATAATAATAATAATAAGTAATAATAATAATAAAAATAATATAATTAATAAAATAGTATAATAATATTAATTAATGAATATGAAAGTTATTTATTAATGAAATGAGGAGACATGTTTGTTGTCCGTAACGATTTCTTAGGTCAAGTTGCTGTTCTATTCATATAGTATTAAAATATTTAGACCCTAAAGAACTATAAAGGTTAAGGTTTCCAATTTGCAGATGATAGCAAAATTAGCTATCTCAGTTAGGAATAATGATGAATGTATAATATTTAAAAGATAAGGAGAAAGCTGTAACCGTTGATGGGACTAGCATTCATTCATTCTTCAACTAAATCTTTTCTCCTCATAATCCATGGGTTGATCGTGCTTTGTTATCTGGCCTTTCAGGCTAGAGACATTGCGTCATCGGGGGTGGAAAAATTCTCGTTTTCCAAGCACTCTCGCCAATTTTCATTCATGTATGAATATCGTTGCGAGGAATTACTCTTCGACGCAGCAAAGCGCGGCTTTCATCAACGAAAGGCGTTAACTTTTCTTGTTTCCCTCCCTTGACTGACAAAATCGTTTTCTGCTCTTGCCAAAACATCTCGTAGCAAACCTTCTGTAGAATCTCCCTTCCTCTTATGGTTCTGTTGGTAATTCTCCCAACTGAAAAGGCCAATCTATTCGGCCTTCCTATTTTCCACTAAACTCAACCTAGACGATTCTGGCGGTATTCTCTTCCTCCTCCTTCTCCTCTCAGGTTCCTATGCTCTTTACCTTTGATTACATTTGATCGGGTGCATAAGCCCCTGAAATCTATGAAGGATAGGAAGACGAGTGGCCCAGATGGTCCTCCCAAGTTTTCTGAGGGAGTGTGCTTCCGTGCTATCCCCGCCCCTCGTTTAAAATTATACTCTCTATGTCTCAATACTAGCACTTTCCCCAGTGTTGGAAGCGCACATGTCCAACCTATTCAAAAAAAAAGGAAGCAGCTCTGATCCCTCTAACTATCGCGCTATAGCTCTCACTCGTATTCTATCTCAGATTTTAAACCCTTCTCACTTCACTTCTTAGATCATTCTGGAAACTCATTCCCTCTTTCCGATAGCCAGTACGGATTTCAGCGCTCGAGGTTTTCTGGCGATATACTTTCCTTTTTACGTATTTATGGTTTTCCGCCATTATGAACTACGGGAGACTTTGGCGTGGGTGGCGCTTGGACATATCCAAGCCTTTGACCGAGTATGGCACGCGTCCCTGCTCTCCAAGCTTCCCCCCTTTGGGTTTCTCTTCTCTTTGCTTCTAAATTATGTCTAGCTTTAGTTCAAGTCTCTAAATATCGGCTGTTGTTGGATGGGGCTTACTTCTTTCTTTTCTGTCATAGTGGTTGTGTCCTCAGGGTCTGTTCTTAATTTCTTCCTACTTATTCCTGCTTTTCATTAATGATCTCTCACCGCACATCTAACTCTATCCACTCACTATCCGATGACTCAAACCCTTCATTCTTCCAACTCATTTCAGTTCTTGCTTCCTTCTTTTACTCTAGAATTGCCTCTTGTCTTAATCTTTCCTATTTATCTGATAGAATTTGCGGATGGGTCGTCTCAACCTGTTGAGAATTCAATTTATCTTTTTTAAAACCCAATTCTGAAATCTCCTTCTTTCTAAGAAACGTATTCTTAACTTTTCCTAGCTCTTTCGAACGGTGTCTCTGTCTCTCCGTTGCAATATAAACACTCGCTTCGACCTTAAATAAACAAAAAAATGTATTGGAACCTCACATCACAATGGCTGCTAGGCGGCTTCAAAGAAACTGGAGTTCTGTTTAGAGCTTCGAGACTTTTTTTTCTCTTCTCCGTTGCTCCAGCTATACAAGGTCTCTATCCGCCCTTGTATGGAGTAACTGTTCTCATATCTTGTGTGGGGACTCGCTTCACCCGGCTTTTGGATAGGTCGACTTTCATAAGGCCAAAAGTGTATAAAACGTTCTTATCTGGTGCTTATCTCTAGCTTCTAAGGCGCCCCAGCGGGCAAGTCTCGATGGGAACTTATTACTTTCGTACCACCACCTTTATCGATCGCCTCGTGCACACAGGCAGTTGTAGTCTGGTTGAGATATTCGGTTGATATTGGTAAACTCCAGCTAGTTCGCTTGGTGCTTCCTCCTTCGCCACGCTTTGTCTGTGTGGAATTTCTTTTCCATCTTCTGATATTGTCCTGCTGGAATTTAATTTCTCCCACTTTAAAGCCTGCGCTGTTCTCATCTGCGTAATTTGAGCAGAGGGTGAACTTTTGAGCTTACTACCCCCTCCTTGAATACGGCTCCTGACTGTGGGAGTGGTAGTGAAACTGAAAAAAAATCCTTAGGTGATGCAGATGTGCGCAAATGTAACTACATATCCCCTACTCACCCCATCCAAAACATCAATTCAGATTATCCCAGAACAATTCCTCTTTCAAAATTACTTCTCAGATGGACATACATGTCCGTCAACCACACATACTTTTACTATTCAAACTTAAATTTAACCTTTAGATTCTAGTACTCACACACACAAAATCTACCATAGATCTCTACCACAAGTCACTTATCAGAATTGCATGAATCTTTCTGATCAGAATTGCAAATCCTTCCACACCAACACAAACACATTTCACGCCACACCACTCATTTCTTCACAGTTCCGCATCGTTGTTTCAGTCACAAATCAAATATTGGCCCTGTTCTTAAATACATCATCTACCTCTCTTCCTCCAACATTTATTCATCTTACATTCCATGTATCCATCCGATTCATACCATTTTCGCGAAAGAAAGACGCCGATGACGGCTATCACGACCTTCTCTGAGGCCATCATTAGCATTCCTGGCAAAAATAAGTGTATGGCCAGCCAACCACTGTGACCACCATCACTAAGTGTCTTCTACCGACACGCAGACATACGATCTCGGGCAATTTTTTCCCCCCACACATAGGGACATAAGGGATAGGGATTGTCTGTAAGATGTTGTCTATAAGAGGGTGTGGATATGAAGTATGTGTATGATGATAGGGTTCAAAGATGTGTCTCGAAGAGTCTGAGGATGGTTGGATATGGTAACGCAGAACAGAAAGGCGAACCAGTAGGCACTGGAATGTCATACATACTTAATCAAATGGGTATATATATACGTATATATATATATTACTATAATATTATATATATAATTATATATATATATATATAATAGATATATATATACATATATATAATATATATAATATTAATATATATATATATATATTATATATATAAATAATTATTATATATATATTATATATCATGTTATTGAGTTTTAATATTTATCCAAATATTCTTAATATTTGTTTCACTAATCGGCAAAATAATCGCAGAAATTGGCCGAGACCGATACGATGACGATTGAAAAAATATGCCGATTTTTGCCGATGCGATGACGATGACGATTAATCGTCCCATCACTAGAAATAAGGTAAGGTTTTCATTTACATTACAACTAGGCAATAATTGTATAACTGATCTTGTTTAATTTAACTTTCTGAATGATATGAACTGCTTCTTTGAATGTTTATAACTGCCTAGAAGCACAGTTGAGGAATGTTTATGGCATTGTCATGCATATATGTTACAAAAACATTTGCTTTCCCCTGACTGTTTCTTCCCCACTCACTCTTAATTTGAAGCCTGAGGATCAGTTCGATCCAACCAAACATTTGAACTTGCATCGGCCCATCTTCAAAAATTCAAATTCAAAAGAACTTTATGTCAAATTATTATTTAAGAATTCATTTTAACAACTTGAAAATTAAAAATTTAAAACAAATTATTTACCTATGTTTTCCAGTTCTTGATTTCATTAAACTGTTTTGTAGTTAAACCACATATTTAATTCAGTCACAGGTAAAACAGAAGAAAAATATATCTCCAAGTAACCTACTTGCCCCAAAAAAGTGAAGAAAAGTGAAGAAAAGTGTGAAAGAAAATGACTAAGCTAAAAAAAGTGTAAAAAAAGTGAAAAAAGTGTACCGCTACAAGCCCTGTTGTTGTAAGACAATTCAGTCCTAGATATTATGAAAGATTATCCTTGGCTTCAAGAGGAGGAAGAGGTTTGTTATAAAGAAATTTTTTTTTGTTTTAGTTTGTAAAACTAGTTGTCAAAAAATTTACTAATTTTTTATTCTCATTTTCAAAGATTGTCTCAGAATATGGTCTAATTTCTGGAAAATTATATGAACAGGAAATTGAGAGACATTCTGCAGATATTTATTCCGCTTTGAAAAAGATGCTGAAAAAAATAGTTTTCTTCTGTAAGAGATTTATACAATGCATTCATTATTCTTCGAACAAAGAAGCGCATTATTATTATTATTCTTCATCTACCTTTTTCTCCCCAAGACTGGGGGTAAGGTGCTACATGCATCGGAAAAGAAAAGTAGTCGAAATACTATTGACAAACGTTCGAAAAGGAAAGTACAGAACAAGTTACTATAGCTTTTGGCCTTTTGACTTCGGACCCTGTCCAAAACCGGGTGAAACCAGAGCCCTCCCCCAGATATGAGAGCAGTATTCCATACATGGGCAGATGAGACCCGTGTATAGCTGGAGCAACTAAGAAGAGGGAAAAAAAGTAACAGTCTAAACAGAACTTCCAGTTTCTTCGAGTCCGACCTAGCAACCATTGTGATGTGAGGTTTCATTCTAAAGACACTTCTATTTGTTTTTCTATGTTAAGGCCAAGGAAGTCTCATTTGTCAGACCAGGAGAGACAGAGCTCAGAGAGGACCCGCGATAAGAGATAGGAAAGTTAGGTGTTTTGGGGAGTTTGTAGAAGTTGGGGTTTTTAAAGAATTGAGAATTTCACAAGGTTGAGAGACCCCATCCGAATATTCTATCCAGATCAGCGAGAAAGAATCGGAAAGATAAGGACGAGAGGCAATTCTAGAGGTAACAAAGAGGAGAAGAATTGATATGGAGGTTGAAGAATGAAGCCGTCGAGTATCCGGCATAAAATCAGTGGATAGAAGTTTAGAGGTGCAGGTAGATCATTAATTGAAAGTGAGAATAAGTAGGAGATAAAGACAAACCTGAGGAAACACCACTTTTGACAGAAAAGAAGTCGCCCATCAACAACAGCCGACATTGAGTGATTTTAAAGAACTAGACATAAGTAAGCAACGAGAAGAAGGACAATGGACGAAGCTTGGAGAGCAGGACGCGTGCCATAACTCGGTCCAATGCTTTGTATATGTCAAGGGCCACCACGCAATGTTCCCCGTAGATTCCTAAGAGCGAAAACCATAATATCCAGTTAAAGTACGGAAAGTATATACGCCAGTAGACCTCCTAGCGCCGAATGCCATACTGGCGATCTGAGTGAGTTTCCAGATGATCTAAGAAGTGAGAGTGAGAAGGGTTTCAAAGATCTTAGATAAAATTCAAGTGAGAGCTATAGGGCGTTAGAAGGATCTGAGCGGCTTTCTTTTTTCGGAAAGTTACCATGTGCGAGCTTCCACACTCAGGGAAAGTCTAGTATTGGACATATAGAGCATGGTTGACGAGGGCGAGGATTAGCATGAACCACACTTCCTCAAAACTCTGGGAGGAAATGACATCAGGGCACCGCCTTCCTCACGTTTAGATTCTCATGGGCCAAGACCCAATTCAAATGTAATCACAGGCAAAGCATAGGAACCTGAGAGGGTAAGGAGTAGGAAGAGAGGAATGCCCAAAAATCGTCTAGGGTTGAAGTAAGAGGCAAAATAGGAGGCGAGAGATTGGCTTTTCAGGTGCGAGAACGTAGCAAACAGAATCCATGCAGGATCGAATAGATAAAACAAGGCACAGATTTACAGTAAGTGCTAAAGAGTGTTGGCAAGGGCCAGAATAGATTTTGTCATTAGGAGAACCAGGGGTTAGCGCCTTTCGTTTGATGAAAGCCGCTTTGTCGTCAAGAGTATCCCTGCAACGATTTCTAGCTGCATGAAAATTAGCGAGTGATAGGAGGAGAAAAATTTTTACACACCCGATATGCACTGTCTCTAGAGTCTAGACAGAATCGCCAGAGAACAAGCACGATCGAACCATGGATTATGAGGAGAGAAAGATTTAGTTGAAGAAAGAATGAACCTGCTCATCTCATCAACGATTACAACTCCCACCTTATCTTTTAAATCTTTATACATCCATCATTATTCCTTACTGAGGTAGCCAATTTGTTATCATCTGCAAACTTGGAAATCTTACATTTAAGTCCCTGGTCTAAATATTTTATACATGTATGAGGAACAGCCACTTGACCTAAGAAATCGTTACGGACCACAAACATGTCTCCTCATTTCCATTAATAAATACTTTTCATTTTCCTTGATTAACTATTATTGTAAAATTGTAAAACTGGAAGATCAAAAAACAGAGGGTAAATATCTAGTATTTGATCTAAATATTTTCTGAAAAAATTTTCTTTCAAAAAAATTTTTAAGTTCACAAAAGTTAAGTTTTTAAAGAAAATTTAGTGGCAAGCTTCTGGAATTATGCCAAAAGCTTGCAACTAAACAATTTTCTTAAAAAACTTAACTTAACTTTTCTGAACTTAGAAAATTTTTTCAGAAAATATCTAGATCAAATACTAGATATTTACCAAAACAGAGTTAAAACCAAAGTGGTGTATCCTTGCTGGATTATCACAGACACACACACACAGTTTGTGTTTGTTTGAATCAACAAAAATGTTAAACTAGTGATTAATGGGGAAAGCTTAGTATTAATTACAAGGATCTTCATAATTTTTTCTCTGAACAATTACAACTGTATGATGGGCCAATGTATTTAATGTCCAAAAGATTTGTTCCAAGAAGCTGATGATACTGATATGCCTGACAATATAATCTTTAAACTGGACTTAAACAGATAGAGCTGGAATGATAACCTTTGTCCAAACAATTTGTATGTCATTACAAACAATTCGACAAAATTCTTAACTGATGCTTTTGTGTGATTAATAACAAATTAGACCATAATACACTAGCAGTGCACATGTTAAAAACATGTTTGCTGATTCATATCAAGGAAATAGTCCTCAATATTAAGAAAATAATTTGCTTCTCGGATGGAGCTTCAGCACGTATAAATATAAAAAACAATCTTTACACCTAAGATAGATTTGCTACTCCTGAATGGAAATTTTCTAATGTATACAACAGGATGAAAGCAGAACCAGGTTCCGCCGGAATGTCCGGCCAGAACCAATTTGTTTAAAGTCCTCTTCTGGGCGAACTAAGTTGGATCTGACCAGTATTACCAGGAACTTTCTTTTTTCAAATGTCTGTCGAAAAAAATTCGTAATTGATTGTCATATTACGTCAGTTATTGGGTATCACCCAATCACAACTACTTCTGTTTATAAACAAATGGTTTACTAAGTGGGTTTGCTGATGAT
>JABUQX010025087.1:25000-40932 GCA_015478945.1 Trachelipus rathkii | reverse complement strand
GTGTTCATGATGAATTCTCTGCACTAAAGTCAAGAGCTTTTCGCATACTTTTGCCATTTCCAACATCTTATCTTTGCGAAATAGGGTTTTCTGCAGTGGCTGTCTTAAAAACAAAATATTAGATCTCAGCTTAATATAGGAAAGAAACTAAGGGGATCGATACTCTATAAATTCTCCATCGTTAAGAGCTTTATCTCTTGCAAGCCAGGCTCAAGGAATCATTATATTTTTTGAATTACATTGTAACATGTAAGCTGTAAGTAAATTTTAGCTGTTTTTAGCGTAATAATTTTATTGACGTTACATTCTTTTATTTTCTCAAAGATGTATTTGTTTTTTGCTTGCCTTAATTTGTCCTTAATTCATTGTATTATTACATATGTTATGTACTCATGTGTAATAATAGGATTTTAAATAATTATAAGGATTGTATTTACCATTTTTTATTTTGCTTCAAGGTGAGTTGTAGTTTTTGTTGTTTTCATTTTTCACACCAAGTTTTTTATTCGATGTTTTCACTTGTTTCGCCCCTCCTTATAGATATTGTTCGCTCCTCTGGGGTTCGCCCCGCACAGATGAGAACTCACGGTCTAGAGTTTCTAAATTAATATATACACTTTATTGCTCTAGCAAGCTACGTGTGGAAAAACTTCTCGTATTGTCCTTTCCTATGTAGGGTTGGCACTCCACCCCCCCCCCGGCGCAAGTACTCGTCACTTATAATGATTATATTATGATTCGAACATAAAGGTAATTGGGAGTTTATCTTTGAATTTTAAAATATTTCGCAATTTTGTTTTCAATAAAAAAATTTAAATTCTAAATTTAAACTGTGGGAAAGTTTAGTTTTTTAAATACTAACCGTTCAATTTTACGACGCATTTCGTACTCATTCTCCCTCCAGAAAAGCAAACGCTCATATACATAAATATTCTTAGAGCTGTTTAAATTAGCTTGAGGATTTGTCTTTAAATTCTGAAATTAATTTCGAAGAAAGTTGAGTCATATTAATAAATCTGGGTACCCATTATAATTATTATTATATATACTATATATATTATTATATATATATTATATATATAAATATTATATATATAATATAATATATATATATATATAATATATATATATATATATATATATTATTCTATTATATAATATATATAATATATATATATATATTATTAATATATATATATATATAATATATATATTAAATATATATATATATATATATATATATATATATATGATATATATATATATATATAATATATAATATATATATAATATTAGTTATAATATATAATATATATTCATTTACTCGTTTATATAGTATATATATTATATATATATAGTATATATATTAATATATATATATATAATTATATAATATATTATATATATATATATATTATATATATATATATATATTATATATATAAATAGATTTTATATATATATATATATATATTTATATATTATATATATATATATATATAATAATATATAATTATATTATATTAATAAAATATATATCATAACAATATTAGAAAACGTTTATTTTTGTGTTTACAGTATTTTAACATGTTTAGGTTATTATTATTATTATATTATATATTATATATTATATTATATATATATATATAATAATATATAGTATTGTAGTATGTCATATTTCTTGTAAATGTAGCTGTATAGAACAGAATATTGTGTAATAGGAATGTTTGAGGTGAGAACGGGATACAAACAGGATAGCGGTGTTGTCATGCAATGTTGTTTGTAGTAATATCGTGTGTAGTGTATATAATGAAGGTGTAGAGGAGGATATAAGAGATTGGACGTGAAATCTTGGCATAGCGCGGATGACTTGGCGTGCTGGAGCGAAGAGGAGACAGTTGAGAGAGGTGATGGAACATGTGTTTGCGAATAGGCTTAGAGAGGCCGGTCTGAATATGAACACAGAAAAGACGGAGATCATGGTGGTCAGTAGAGAAGAAGGAGGGGAAAGCTGAGAATAGATTCGAAGGGACTGATATATAAGATAATTGGGAGAAACGTAAATATCTTGGTGGTAAGTATTAGATAGTAGAAGGAGGAAATGTACACGAGATAACAAGTATGATAGCTCAGTATGGGTGGTTCGTAGAGCAATTTACCGCCATACTGTGAAGATAGACAAATGAGTATGGAGGTGAAAAGGGTGTATCGAGGGGGTGTTTAACACCGATTCACTCTATATGGGCAGTAGGACATGGATACGACCACAAGAGAGAAAGTAGATATTAAGGCGGAGATGCACGTTTTGAGAGCTTGAGAGCTTGAGAGCAATATGGGAAAGACTGAGAAGAGATCAGAGGACAAAGAAAAGCGAAAGAATAAGAGAGGAGGTTGGAAAGTGAAGGCTATATAAAATAAGATGGATGCAGCCAAATTGAGATGGTGGGGAGGAGAGGATGCAGGAGGAGAGAGAGTGGCCAAGAGAAGATGGGAGTGAGACCGGAGAGAAAAGACCAAGAGGAAACCTAGGAAGAGATCTGAGAAGCTCGTGGAGACTCATTGAGAAAAATATGAATGTCCGTCGATGCGGGATGCTGAGAGAAGATGGATCCTGGCTGGAGAAGAGAAGAGGAGAAGAGCTACTGGACCGCTGAACATGGCCTTGAAAACCCTCCTGAGCTGTTATTAAGTATGTTGGCAAAAATATATATATATATATATATATATATATATATAAATAATAATGAAATAAATAATATAGTATATATATAATTATAGTATATATATATATATATATATATTATATATTATATATATATATATATATATATATATAATATAGTATTTAAAAAATAGGAATTGATTTTCAAAACCTGAACTTAACTGTGTTATGCTCCAGCGACTTTCTCCGTTTCATCATTTCTGAAAATTGAGAACATCTGATGGTCTCCTCTCAAAGGATGCGTTTTTCAAGTATCCTCCTTCGTGATTGCTTATGGTAAGGAACTGTTCATCCCTCCCGGGCAAGAAATGTTCCCATTTGACAACATTCTCACATTGTTATTCTTTTTTCTGCTGTGCTACCTATCGATTGGTATTCTCCTATTACGAAACAAGAATTAATTATATATAATATATATATATATATTATATAAATATATATTATATATAATATATATATATATATATATATATGAATATATATATATATATATATATTATATTATATATATATATATATTATATATAATATATATATATATATATTATTATATATTAAATATTATATATACTATATATAATTATATATATTATATATATATTATATATATAATATATATATTACATTTTATATATATATCTAATATATATATATATATATATTAAATAATAATATATAATATATATATATTATTTAATATATTATATATATATATATATATATCATATATATTATAATATAGGTAGTATGTCCGCCAGTTTGACGTTGGCACCTCTTTTCGATTATGAGCGAATAGAGTCTATAGGTCTGAAACTTGGAATATAATCTATATATGGGATATAGCTCGAAATCCGTGTAATTTTCAAGTCTGTAGGATGTATATATAAAGGGGGGTCACCCCCGAGGGTGGACACTCGATATGCGTTACGCTTTGTTGCTTTGATTCTGCGTGGTGAGTTTGCCTAACCGAGCGTTGGGCGACCGTAGCACTTGGAGGTTCAACAGACCGAAGGTCTGTTTGACCGACAGACACATACTGAGCGCGCGTGCGCATGCAACATACACATTAATATTATTATTATTACGTCGAAGATTCGATTTGCCGAAGGAAATCGAAGTCTGAGTCGAAAAAACGATCTCCGTGAGGGATCGTTTTTTTTACGTCGCACTCCGCTTCGGATTCCGCCGCGGCCCGCGTCTTTCGCAATCCTGTTCATTGACGCCGGAGATTTTGAGAGCCATCCCCCTCTGCTCCGGAACTTATTCATATCGTGTAAATTTGAGGATGGTTAGAGATGAAGGTAACCTCGGTGTAGTTACGAAGTTACGTCCCCATGGGTCCCCCCGAAGGGGACCCACCCCTTAAACATTTAAATATTGACGTTAGAAAGCTGAAATTTGGGTGAGAGGTTTCAGAGTTGAGTTCTAGATAAGAGTTAGTATTAGTGATTCAAGGAGTTGCTCCGGCACCGTGCTGGAGCACTGCGGGTGCGAAGTTAATAAACAGTCGTATAACAACAATGTTGATTGCTATATATTATTGGATCTTTAGATTTCGAAAATAATGGTTTCCAGAACCATTAAGAAAAAAAAAAAAAAAAAATAAATAATAAAATAAATTAAATAAATAAATATAATAAATAAATAAATAAAATTCTTAATTCTTTTTATGTTTATACTACAAATTTACGTTTTTTTAATAACCCTAAAGCATAAATCAGTAAATCACAACCATCCAACCACCATCCACCTACCCTCCTGACCATCTATGATCCTATTGATCTATTGATTAAGGTCAAATTTTTTACTGAAATTGTCATGTTTTACATCATACCCTAACTCAGTAAATCACTAAATCAAACTCCATCCATCTACCTTCCTGTCACCCTCCTCTCTGATATCTATGATCTATTGACTATTGAATAAGGTCATATTTTTTACTAAAATGTATACGTTTTACATTTACCTATAAGCATGTATACCCCCGCAAGCGCTGCTCGTAATTGATCAAACCCACTAATCCCAACCTCTCCTCCTGACCAGTTGTGATCTATTGATCTATTGATCTATTGATCTTATTGAATCTACTTGTATTAAAGGTTCAAATTTTTACCAAGAAATGCTATTGGGTGGACTCATACGGCTATTGAATTCCAGTAAAGTCGAGCGTAGATCTCAATAATATGTACTTTATGCAGCCCTCCCCTTCTCTTGATCAGTGTGTGTTTTGTTTGTTTACTGATCTATTGATGCTATTGATTCTATTTGATCTATTGATCTATTTGATCTATGATCTATTGATTAAGGTCAATCATTTGGTGTTTACTAAAATTGTCATGGTTTTTTACATACCCTAAATCAGTAATCAGTAAAATCAAGCCAACCAACCTACCCTCCTGCTGTCCATCAATGATATATTGATCTATTTGATTATTGAATCTATTGATCCATTGATTTAAGTCAAATTTTTACTAAATTGTAACGTTTTACATACCTAAAGCAGTAAATCACTAAATCATACCACTATCCAACCTCCCTCTTGACCATCTGTGATCTTATGATCTATTGATTCTTATTTTGAAATAAAAAAAATTTTCCCCCCCAAAAAAACATTCGAGTATCATTTTGATAAACATAACATAAAATAAGTTTTTTACACCAAAGATCAAAGACAATATATTCTGACGTAACAAAGTTTTCACTTCAAAAAAGCCAACATGGCGTAACATGAACTAGAAAATAATGTACAAAGAAAAACCTATCACACCTTAAACACGAATAAACTGTTAACATTACAAAGTTCCAACACTTAACATCAGTAAAACTAACATAACCAACCAAAAACGTAGTGTCTTATTCACACTTGTCCAACATTCTCTATAACATAACATGTATTTTACACTAACATGGTAATAATTTAACTAAGATTTTCACAACAGTGGTTAATTAGCATACTGAATTCACCGAATTACTCTAACATAATAAGGTTTCAACATAAAGCAAACATGATGTAACATGAACTAAGAAATTATATGTACAAGAAACAGAACATATCACACCTTAAATCACGAATTAAACTGTTAACTATTAACAAAATTCTAACACTTACACCACCGTAAAGGTAACTATACAGGTTGCAAAACGTAACCTAATCTTTTACTTGGTTTTTCACGCATTATACTCCAATACACGATTTAATTTAACACTAACTACACTAGTTATTTAGCAAGTAATGTATCATAACGCTTTGCCCGATTATCATACGATCAACAATATATCGCTTAACATAAACCAAATGGGTTTTTTCACATTTAATAAAGCTAACATAGCATCATAGAAACTAGGAATCAATGTACAACGACAAAATCCTTAACACAACTTTACACACAAATAATACTGTTAACAGTAACAAAGTTCCAGACTTAACAGCGGTAAAGTAATTGATTTTAACATTACAAAACGTAAACCTATTTATCCTTTGTTCAAACAATATCCTCCTAACATATTTAACCGTTAATCTTACATTGGACTACAGTAACATTATCAAAAAATTGTCATACCATACCTAACCGCTCATAATACCAACCGAGTACAGACGAATAATAGTATCAGTTTTTAGGCTTATCTGCTTTTTAGACACTCCGCACTTTCAAAATACCAAACTCTTAAACCTTGATAAAATGATTTTATGCTTTAACTATTTGCATGAAAATAGCAATACTATTATATTTTTGAGTCCTCCGGCAGGAATACTAGCAATGTAGTCATGTCGCATTCGGTTTAATCGATTCAATTAAATGAACCTACGTGGAATAACGTAATACCCCTCGTGAAGATAACTCAATCAACAAACGTAAGATGCGGTGGAGAATGTCATCGTATCCACACTGAGAATAAACTATCCTACTGAAGAAAACAGTATATAAACATCCCTTAAATGTAATGAAGATTTTTCTTATCAACCAATCAGGAAGAAAGTAAACGAGAATACGACGTACGATGAACCATATCAGTTCAAAATGGGTATATATTCTCGTTCGACAACAACAACAACAGCAATAACATAGTACACAAGATAGTTCTTTAGAATACTAACCAACGAATAATGCTAAGACGTAACATTGTTTTCACATTAATAAATGCTAACTATAGCATTACCCAGCACTAAAGCAAATAATGCACCAACGACGAATTAACCCCAACTTACAAAGCACGAATAAACGTTAACAATTAACAAAGCTCCACACGCTTAACACCTTGTAAAAGGTAACTGACATTGCATTACAAAACGTAAACCTATTCATACTTTTACCAAACAAATCTAACATATTAACGTAATTTTACATTGACACAGTGTAATATTTAACAAGAATTTTTTGATATAACCTGGTTTAATTATCATACAGAGCAGCCAAGGAATATGTGCTAACGTAACAAAGTTTTCCACATTTAATAAAGCTAACATAGACATAACCTGAACTAAGAATATGATTATCAACGACAAACCTAACACCCCTTACGTGCGAATATACCACTAACATTAACAAACTTCTCCACTTAACAGCATTAAAGTACCTAACACATCGTGCAAACGTAACCTATTCACACTTTTCAAGCATATCTCTAACATATTCAATGCTAATTACATTAACATCGTAATATTGAACAAAGTTTAGCATAAACCTGTATAATCATCATACGGACAAAGAATTAATCATGAGTAAACTAGATCGTTTACATCAGAATTCTGTAACATTTACAAAAAATTCGATCATAACCTCGCTAAATATCATAACCCAGCGATAATTTCAGAACATAACAAGTTTTAACCAAACATAACAAAAAATACAAAAAATTTATCCTAACATAAATAAAAATAAGTTATTTGAGTAAAAATATCACAGTAAAACGTAATAATTTTACTGATTTAAAGCAAGTAATTCAGTAAAATTCAGTAAATCAAACCCTCCCATCTCCGTGCAGTCCCTACCCGTCCCCCATCCCACCTGTGACTATTGAGCATTGATCGAAGTCATATTTTGCAGTATCAATTTTGGACAAACAGTAACATAAAAATATGTTATTCTTTATAATTACTGAACCCTACGAAATATATGCTTAACTCACCAAAGTTCTAGCACCAATAAGCTAACAAATTCATAACCGCGAACTAGAATATAATGTACAAAATGCAAACCTAACAACCTAGCGTATGAATTAATCAGCTAACATCCTAAAAATCCCTCTACGATCAAGGTAAAGTTAGCTAACAGGTCCATAACAGTACTCAGATATGTTCCATTTCGAAGCATATTAGCAACAGGTAAAGCTGTATTATCTAACAAAATCCCTAACAAAGTGACCAATCTATCAAAGATGCACCATCTTGATACTATGAATTGATCCACTGATCTTCATCAAAGGTCACTCTGTTCGAGTATAATATCATTTGACCTATGAAGTAAGTACATTAGCCAAATTCTAAGGCAAACCTATACATTATTCAACAAAGAACTTAACCCTAAGGCTCTACGTTCTAACACAATCATCGTCAGTTAACGACAGTAAATGGATTTCAAAAACTTCACATTTTCTAACAATCAGTGTTATTTCCACAGTGTCATAGTAATATTTAACATAACGTATCAACATTACGAATAAACAGTTTGCATTAACCAAAATATCTAAGCAACACATTTTACCTTCCGAGAGAACCCAGGGGATGCCCCCTATGAAAGGGTTGTGAATCCGCGAGGGGGACACCCCGAAAGGGTGTAAGCGGGCTTTACCCTCCGAAGGAGGGGTAAAGGCCTCAGCCCGTTGGGCTGATGCCTAAGCCCCGCTTAACACCCTTCGGGTGTACCCCCCTCGCAGGATTCACACCCTTCCAAGGGGCGCACCCCCTGGGTTTTCTCTCGGCAGGTAATGTGTTGCTTTAGAATACTCTTGGTTAATGAAAACTGTTTATTCGTATGTTAGGTACGTTATTAAATATTACTATGACAATGTGAAATAACACTGATTGTTAGAGAAATGTGAAGAGTTTTGTAAGATATTACTGTGTTAAACTGACGATGATGTGGTTAGAAACGTGAACCTAGGTTAAGTTTTGTTGAATAATGTTGGTTGCCCTAGAATTTTGGCTATGTTCTACGTTATTCATAGGTCAAATGATGTTAGACTCGAAACGAGTGACACTTATGAAGATATGTGTCAATTCATAAGTTCAAGATGGTCATCTTTGTAGATTGGTCACTGTTGGTTAGATTTTGTTAGATAATACGGCTTTACTGTTGCTAATAGCTCGAAAAGTGGGAAACAATGTCGAGTACTGTTAGACTGTTAGCTACTTTGACCTTGATCAGTAGGGAATTTTTCAGGATGTTATCTGATTATTCTTCATACGCCAAGTATGTTAGGTTTGCATTTGTTCATTATAATCCTAGTCGCGGTTATGATTTGTTTAGCTTTATGGTGCTAGACTTGGTGGTTAAGCATATATGTCGTTAGGTTTAGTAATATTATAAGAACATATTTTTATGTTATGTTTTCCAAATGATTACTTGAGAATATGACTTGAAAATGCAATAGCTCAATGATCACAGGTGGGTGGGGACCGGGTAGGGGACTGCACGGATGGAGGGTTTGATACTTGATTGTACTGATTACTGCTTAAAAATCAGTAAATTATTACGTTTAACTGTGATATTTTACTCAAAGAACTTATTTTTTATGTTATGTTTAGGATAAAATTTTGTTATTTTGTTATGTTTGGTTAAACTTTGTTATGTTTTGCCATTATTTCGCGTTGGGGATTATGATGTTTAGACGAGGTTATGATGAATTTTTTGTTAAATGTTTACGAAAGTGATGTAATAAAACATGCTGTTACGTCTAGCAGATATTCTGTTGTCAGTATGATGATTAGCCAGGTTTTATGCTAACCTTTTGTTAAATATTACGATGTTATATGTAAATTAGCATTGATATGTTAGAGATAGCTTGAAAAAGTGTGACTAGTTACGTTTGCACATGTGTTGGTCTTTATTGCTGTTATGTGCATGAAGTTTGTTTAATGTTAGTGGTTATTCGCCTAGGGTGTTAGGTTTGTCGTTGTACATCATATTCTTAGTTCAGGTCATGTTATGTTAGCTTTTATTAATGTGGAAACTTTGGTACGTTAGCATACTTCGCTGCTCTGTTTGATAATTAAACAAGGTTATATATAAATTGCTTGTTAAATTATTACTGTGTCAATTAAAAATTAACGTAATTATGTTAGAGATATGTTTTCGGTAAAAGGTATGAATAGTTCGTTTGTTGTAATGCATGTCAGTTACTTTACAGGTGTTAAGTGTGGAGCTTTGTTAATGTTAAGCAGTTTTATTCGTGCTTAAGTTGGGTTAGATTCGTCGTTGTTGCATATTTTCTTAGTTCTGGTAATGCTTTGTTAGCTTTATTAATGTGGAAAAACAATGGTACGGTTAGCATATATTCGTTGGTTATATCTACAGAAACTTATCTTGTACATGTTATTGCTGTTTTGTTGTTTGTCGAACGAGAATATATACCCGTTGAACTGAATTATGGTTCAATCGTACGTCTATTTCTTGTTTTACTTCTTCGTGATTGGGTTTGAAAGAAAGAATCCTCATTACATTTAAGTGAAATGTTTCATATACTGTTTTCTTCAAGTAGATAGTTTTCTCCCAATTGTTGATACGATGACATCTCACCGCATTCTACGTTTGTTGTTTGATATCGTTTCACGAGGGTTTCGTTATCCCAACGAAGTCGTCATTTAATTAAACTCGTACCGAATGGCGACTGCTAACATTGCTACGTATATCCTGCCAAGGCAAAATAGTAATAAGTATTGCATCACTTTTATCAGATTGGTTAAGCATAAAAAATCATTTTTCCCATGTTTTAGAGTGGTATTTTCTGAAAGGAATCGGAGTCTAAAAAGAGATAAGCCTAAAAATTTTACTTTAATCGTCTTTACTCGTTAGGTATTATGAAGGTTAGGTATGGTTATGACACATTTTTGATAAATGTTAGCTGTGTCAATGTAAGATTAACGTTAATCATGTTAGAGATATGTTGAAAAAGTATAAAGGTACGTTTTGTATGTAAATTAGTTACTGTTTACCGCTTGTCTAAGTCTGAACTTTGTTTAATGTTAACAGTTTATCAATGTGTGCGTAAGGTGTGTTAGGTTGTCGTTGTACATTATTTTCTAGTTCATATGACTATGTTAGCTTTATTAAATGTGAAAAACATTGTTATCGTTAGCATATAGTGTGTATGAGTCAGTATGATAATGCGGCCAAGGTTAATGATACATTTTCGCTAAATAACTAGTGTGTTAGTGTAAATTAACATCGTTATTAGAGATATGCTCGAAAAAAGTAAGATTAGGTTAAGTTTTGCATGCTCTGTTAGTTACTTTACTGTGTTAATGTGGAAATGTTGTTAATGTTAACAGTTTATCCGTGTTTAAGGTGTGATAGTTTTGTCTTTGTACATTTTTTCTAGTTTCATCGTTACATCATGTTAGCTTTATTGATGTGGAAACCTTATTATGTAAGAGATAATTCGTTGATCAGTATGTATACATGTAACCTACTGTTGTGCTAAATTTTAGTTAATTATTACTCATGTAATGTAATTTAACATCGCGTTATGTTTGAGAATGTTGTTGACAAAGTGTGGAATAAGCTACGTTTTTGGTTGTTCTCTGTTAGTTACTTTACTGATGTTATAAGTGTGGAACTTTGTAATTTAACCAGTTTTTTCGTGTTTAAGGTGTGATAGGTTTGTCTTGTACATTCTTTCCTTAGTTCATGTAACGCCATGTTAGCTTTATTGATGTGAAAACTTTGTACGTTCAACATATATTGTTTGATCTTTGTAAAAGAACTTGATTTTATGTTATGGTTATCCAAAATGATACTCGAAATCTGAGCTTGAATTCAATAATCAAATAGATCAATAGATCACTGAGGGGTGGGAGGGAGGTTTGGATATGGTTTTGATTTAGTGATTACTGCTTTAAGGGTATGTAAAACGTTACAATTTAAGTAAAAATTTTGACTTATATATCAATTAGATTCAATAGATTTCATATATGAATCATTTAGATCATAGTAGATCATGATTGGACCAGGGGAGGGTATAGGTTTGGTTGGCTTGGTTTTGTGGTTTTGTTGTCTGTTGTTGGATTTTATCTGATTTTACTGATTTAGGTATGTAAAAGATGACAATTTTAGTAAAAAATTTGACCTTAATCAATAGAGTCAATAGATCAATAGATCAAATAGATCATAGATCAATAGATCAATAGATCACAACTGATCAGGAGGGAGGTTGTGATGGTGGTTTGATTTACTGATTTAACTGATTTAAGGGTATGTAAAACATGACAATTTTGTAAAAAAGTTTACTCTTAAACAATAGATCAATAGATCAATAGATCAATTATGATCAATATTGATACAAACTGTCAGGAGGGGAGGTGGATAGTGGGTTGATTTAGTGTTCTGCTTTAGGGTATGTAAATACTTACATATTTTAGTAAAAAAATAGACCTTAATCAATAGAATCAATCAGTATCATAAGATGGTCCAGGAGGTGACAGGAGTAGATGGATTGTGTTTGATTTAGTGATTTACTGCTTAGGGTATGTAAAACATGAAATTAGTAAAAATTTGAACCTATCAATAGATCGAAATAGTATCAATAGATGTCAGGAGGGAGGTTGGATGCTGGTTGGATGGTGGTTTGATTTAGCGATTTACTCCTTAGGGTATGTAAAAAACGTAAATTTGTAAGTTATAAACATAAAAGAATAAGAAATTTTATTTTCATCATTCTTACTGTCTACTGTTATATTATTTTTTTTTTTTTTTTTTTTTTCTTAATGGTTCTGAACCATTATTTCGAAATCTACAGACCAATAACATATATAGCACATCCAACATTGTTGTTTATACGACTGTTATTGAACTCCGGCCACCGCCCGTGGCTCCAGCACCGGTGCCGGATGCACAGACTTCCACAGATTCCCATATCCAAGACTTCCTAAGAAACTTCAACTCTGATCATCTCACCAAATTTCAGCTTGTCTACGTCAATTATTTTAATGTTTTAATGGGGTTAGGGTCCCCCTCGGGACCCAGGTGGACCGTAACATTCGTATACACCCGAGGTTTACCTTACATCTATACTACTTCTCCAAATTTTAGGCACGATACGATAAGTTCAGTAGGCAGAGCGGCAACTGGTCTCAACTCGAGTCAAAACCGTGATTTGGCGAGGACGCGGCCGCGGCGGAATCCGAAGATTGGGATGCGGTAAAAAAAACATTCCTTACAGGGAGTCGTTTTTTCGACCAGATTCGAATTCTCTTCTGGAAATCGATCTTCGAGCGTACAATAAATTAAATATACTAATAATGTGTATGTTGTTATGTTGCGCCACGCGCTGCGCTCTGGCTGTGTCTGTCGGTCAGACACAGACCTTCGGTCTGTTTGACTCCAAATGTTCGGTCGCTCAATACGCTCGTTGGGCCCTAACTCACCCACGCAGTATCAAGCCAAAGCTACCAGCGCAATAGTTCGGCTGTTCGCAACCTCGGGTGACCCCCTCCTATATACATCCTACAGACTTGGAATTTACACGGTTTTGAGCTTATCCCATATATTAGATATATTCCACAGTTCCAGACCTCTTCCTTATTACTTTTTGAGAAAAAGCTGTGGGATCCCAAACTGCTCGGTCCACTACTATTATTATATTATATATATATAATATATATATAATATATATATATATATTATCTATATTATAAATATATATATGATATAATAACACTTTTAGTATGCTATAGTCCGTTCTCAGGTTGTGATGCGCAGGCGCGTTAGTGAAATACTAGGTATCGAATACCTCACTGTGAATGTACCCCTACTCGTATCGTTATGTGATAGCTAGATTAAGGTATGTCCAAGTAATAGAGTAGTACTTAGACCCGGATATGTATATTGACTATTCGTATCAGACTTTACATCTGCATGTACCTACCTACTGCTTCCAGTGAGTGTATTATATAATATATAAATATGTATGAGCGGGTAGGAGGAGCTCCGGCTAAACTAATTAATAGTGGGAGAGACGGAATCATAGATAAATAATATATATATGATATAATATAATTATATATATATAATATATATATTATATATATATATATATATATATTTATATATATTCAGTGGCGTATCCAGGGGGGAGCAGGGGGCCATGGCCCTCCCGAAATTTTCTAGACACTAAAAATTTATAAGTATCATATCCGTTCATAATTAAATATATATGGCAGAGACTAAATTTAAATTAAACGATAAATTTAAAATTAAAAAATAAAAATTAAATTAATTAAAAATTAAATTATATTAAAAATTAAAATTAAAATTAACGATATTGCAAATTTTCATAGGTACGAGTATTAGCAAATAAGGAAAAGTGAAATATTTAAAATATCTGGAAACCAATTCCGAAAACATATATTCCTGCTCAGGAAAGGCAAAGGTCGGAAATAGATATTTTCAATTAAGTGGCTAGCTTTACTCTGATAAAAAACGTTGGGGTTTATTGCTCAAATTGGCGTATTGTTTTGAAACAAAAGAGAAGTAAAGGAAAAACGAACCAGAATTGGGTGTTTTTTGTCTCGAGACCGTATTCAAAGCTTAAAGAAAACCCTTGAAGTCTTTCAAAAAAACACGAGGCAATAAATATCCACAAAGAATCGTGAAGAGAGATTTGCTAAGAACACACACGTCAAGGAAAAATCGAGAACATCGACCAAAACAGAGTTGACACGCCAGAAAGAAATGGGGGCCGAGACAGTAGACATAAGCGGCTAATTCAATAATTTGCAAACAATTCGATTTTGTGGTAAGCCAAGAATATAATCTGTTACGTACAGCTCATGACTCAAGTTCGAAATGAACTCCCTGGCCTGTGGGAACGAGTTGCACTTTCGGGTCTTTTTAAGATATCGATTGCTATGCTGGAGACCATTGTTCTTTTCAGACATTTTAAAAACTAGTGTTAAAATATGTATACCAATTTTCACAGTCCAAAATGCTCTAATTCAGGTCATTGGCGCATCTCATTCAGCGTAAAATTGTGCAATAACATAAAGATAAAAGTAAAATTGTAAATTTTTACTGTCCCTAACGGCCGAGAGGACGAACCGATGTGTCCCAAAAGACAGCATGTTCTCGTTGTGCTCGTTACGTTGAAATTGATTATCTACCGTCAAAGAAGTTTTTGTGTTGTCGTCTCCAGCAAATGAATTTGACGGGATAAGTCTTCGCAAAATTAATTGATAAGAAAAATGTAACGAACTTCTGTTTGAATACAACAATATATAGAGACAAGGGTATGAACGGGTGCATGCACGCACATGAGTGGTGAGTTCAGCGCAGATGTGCTCAGAAAAGTAATAAAGAAAAATGCTTCACAAAGCTATTTGATAACTCGCTGCTTTTTGTATTGCTTAAATTTTGCCTTACTGGCGCTTTCCTAAAGTCTAGCATATTCCGAAATGCAATTGTAAAATATCAGGAGAGTTGTCATTTTATTGTAAAGTGCAACAGGTACAAAAAGTTCTTTTAGAAAAAAATAGACACTTATTCCGAAGAGTACAAAGGTTAAAAAAAGTTGGCCAAACTCCGCTGGGGCCAACGGCAGAAGCATCGGTTTTAATTATTTAATGAAGATGAAGAAACCAACACGATAATAGCGCGCTTTTAAGAACAAACAAAGTGAAGTTGGAGATCAGTCAGAAAAAGCTACCTTAGTTCTAAATCAATGTTTATAGAGCATCTTTTTCGTGTTTCCTTTTTTGTTAAACTGACTAATTAAGTTAACATACAATCTTTCAAAACGATTGCAGACACACGTTAATGATTTGGTGAGTGCATATATGCAGTGAATCTAGTTAAAAACTAAACGTTGAAAGCCATCAGAGAAAATCAACATTTAGAATTTCAGTAGATTTTGAAGAATGTGTAAGCGCTTTCTGAATCTGAGCTGGGTATTTAGATTGATGTACCAAGAATTAACAAATTCCAAATATACATGAGCCCAACATTCCTACTATCGACCCACAAACATATTATCGCACATCATCCATTTTTATACCATT
>JABUQX010025087.1:17500-22500 GCA_015478945.1 Trachelipus rathkii | reverse complement strand
ATATATATATATTATATATTCATATTTATTTGTTCTATCTGTAAAATTAAGTTAGTGGGGGCTGGATGGAGAGGAAGGTGATATCGAAAGGAAGTCTGGTAAATTCATAAATTATAGAGTAGAGTTTAAAGTGAGCAAGACAATAAAATAAGTATTTAGAGCGCTCGTAGTAAAACGTTGAATGTGAAACAAGTTGAAACTGAACAAACCTGGAGGTGAAATGAAGGAAGCATTGTTAGTAGTGCAAAGGAAGTATGTTGGGATGTGCAAAGTAGGAAGTAAGAATGTTAAACAGTGGATTGGTGGAATGAAGAGGTGATGCAAGCCGTTAATGGTAAAAAAAAGAAGCGTGTTGAATGTACTAAAAGCAAAGATAAGACTCAACAAGGAAAGATGCTTGGAACTATAGTAAGGAGGAAAAAAGAAAATACTAAAAGGTGCATTCGTAGGAGAAAACAAGAGGTAAAGGAACACAGTTTGGAAGGAGATGAATGGGGACTTACAGGGAATACGGAAGCTCTTCTGGAAGGAAGCGCGAAAGGTTAAAGAATGAGAAATAAGGGGAATCTGCTAGAATAATGAATAGGGATGAGGCTTTTATAACTGATGAAATGGGTGTGAAGAGAGTGGTGGAAAGAACACTTCAAAAATTTTCCACAATATTAACAGTAATGAAGAGGTGATACGGAATGTGTTGGGTTTGATGGTGCAAGAAGGAAATAGGTATTTTGGGAATGAGGTTATTAGTAAGGAAGGAGGTAATGGGTAGAGTGATAAAAGTTGAAGAATGGTAAATCCTGCAGGTATATATGAATGTTACTGTGAAATTATCAAACGGAGACGAGATGGGTGCATTGATTGGATTTTGAATTTGTGTAATAAAGAGCGTTTATAGAGGCTATAGTTCCAAGGGATTGGAGAGAGAGTAAGTACCCTTATATAAGGGTAAGGGAGAAAGGGGAATGCAGAAATTATAGGGGAATCAAGTTTATTGAGTGTTGTAGGGAAGGTATATGCCGGTATTTTGGTCGAAAGAGTGCGTCGAGTGACTGACAGACTGATTGGTGAAGAACAAGTGGCGGTTTAGGTAGAGGATTGTGGATCAAATCTTTACATTGAAAACATGATTGAGAAAATAAGGGAAAAGAAGAATAAATTGTATTTAGGTTTATGGATTTGCAACAGCGTATATAGAGTAAATAGGGAATGGTTTATGCAGGTGTTAGTGATATCATGGTGTTGGTGGTAGGCTTCTGATTGGAATCAAAAGTATGTATGACGAAGTGAAGCGTGTTAAGAATAAATGGTGTCAATGGTGATTGGTTTAGGATTAATAGCGAGTGAGACAGGGAAAGGGTTGTGTATGGTTCCTTGGTTATTCAATTTGTATTATGGAGTGGGGTTATGAAAAATTCGGGTGGGGATGGGCAGGGAAATGGTGTTAGAATGGGTGAGAATGGAGATGGAGTGGAGGGTGCCCTTATCCTATATTATGCGAGGATTTGTCTGTTCGGCGAATCTGAAAGAGAGTTTGAGAGGATTGTAGAGGGGTTTGGCAGGTTATGTAAAAGGAGGGGGCTTGAAAGTAAACGTGGGTAAAGTAAGGTTATGGTTGTGAGTGAGTACACTCCTCAGTGGAAGTTATGTCTTAATGGTGAGCATGCTTTGGAACAAGTGCGGAGTTTAAATATTTAGGTAATATGTTGGATGAGAGGGAAGCCGACGATGCAGAGTGTATTTAGGAAAGTTTGAAGGCAGGAAGGTGCTGGTTGCACAATTAAATCGTTGTGAATATATAAGGGACTAAGTCTGTGAGTTGTGCTAGGTCTTACATGAGGGTATGCTTGTTACCCTGTGTTATTGTAAGTAGTGAGACTATGGTCTGGAATAAGAGGTATCAGATCTAAAGTTCAAGTGTTCAGATGACAATCTAGGGGCTGTGCTAACGGTGTGAGAAGAATTGATTACAATGAGGAATGAACTTATTAGATTGAGTTGTGTGGTGTGAAGAAAGGGATAAATGGAGAGAAATAAATGAAAGTATGTTGAGAGGTTTTGGTCATATTGAAAGGATGAATGATTAGTCGGTTGGTTAAGCGATGTATAGTGGCGAGTTTGTTGGGAACCGACCGGCTGGGAGAAAATCCAAGAAAAAAGTGGGATTGAGTCAGTAAATCGAATGTTTGAAGGAGAGAATGTGAGTTTGGTAGAGCGAAAGAAAAGGTGTATAAACAGGAGTGAATGGCGGGGAATTGTGAGGGGGTATGGTTGTGGCCCGCACCTGGGCCAAGGATGAACCCTTACATTGACGATCTAATCCATAGGAAGGGTCCATCGCTGTCATGTAAGCTTTTAGTGTGGATTTTCTGATCTGGGCGATGATTTCTCACTAATAATGTACCGAGGGGCGGTTAAGGCGGCGCTTTCTTTTTCGACCTTATGTCCTGTCTTCTACTGTTTTCTTTTCCGATCCTCGTCACGCACCTTACTTTAGTTTGATAAAAATAGAAGAAGATAAAGAAAGATATATATATATAATATTATATATATATATATATATATATATATATATATATTATATTATATATATGATATATATATATATATTATATTATATATATATATATATATATATTATATTAAATATATATAATACTATATATAATATATTATATATATATATATAATATATATAATATATCTCATATAAGGTCATTCCTGAAAGCAAGATGCGGCCACCACCTAAATTTGCAACACTATAAATACAGATTCAACCTTAACCAAACCACCACAAACATCTGTCATAACTGAACCAGTTCCGGAAGGACACATCTCACCTTCCTTCTCTCCTGTTTAATCAACTTTCAGCACAGAGCAAACATGGAACATTCTCCCTGGAGAATCTTGAGACTCTCTGGAGGAGACCGGTTGACCATCCGCGGGGTACCTGAACGTACGCGGTGTGACCTCTCCCAGATGGGGTGGTCAGGGGGAAGAAGGGTAAAGGTAAAGGTAAATATATATATATATATATACTATATATATAATATATTATAATTATTATATAATATATAACATATATACTATATATGATATATATAAATATAATATATACTATATATATATATATTATATATATATATATATATATACTATATAGTATATATATATATATATATATAATATATATATAATATATATATAATTATCCTATATAATATATATATATATAAATATATATATATTAAATATATATATATATATAATAATATATATATAATATATATAATATATTACATATACTAAAAAGTGGATTCAATATACCTTACACAACATTGCATAAATGAAGAGTATTATAAATGCGTCTTATGAAGTAAGCACACTTGAAACATCCTAAATTGCATTTTTAATTTATAGGATATTATAAGGGCATTTTGGTCATCAAAGATTATCTATCTGCTGTTCAAATATAGGGGGCTTAATTAATTTAATTGACTGTTCCTCATATTCTGACATAGCCGCAGACCTCGTCATCAACGTTTTGCAGTAGACAAGTAAAAGTCTTAATTCAGGAACTATATTTAAAAGCCTTATTCGATGAGGAATATATAACGAAGAGATATGGCTGTCAAATGGTGTAGAGTCACACACATAGTTGTTTTCAACTTGTAAAACCTGTTCTGCTGCTGCTTTCATAGGTTACCCCCATTAATCTTTTTCCATATATATATATATAATATATATATATATGTATAGACAAATATACATACATTAATACAGCTATATAATAATATATTATATATATATAATATATATATATAATATATATATATCTCAAACTCTATCATAGGTAAAAGACGTGGTAACTGCCTGTCTTTCATAAATTGAGCGGGCCTCAGCATAATAAAATATCTAGTTTATGATAGATCGAACATGGCAAAGAATAGGGGGTATATAGATGAATAATGTTACTTAGTAACTTGAGACGATCCATCTCCATTTTTTACGGTAGTTGGTGACACGAGCGAAGCTTTGCAGGAAGGAAATTTTTTGCTAAAGTTAAAGTTGTATCATATCTGAATAATTTGACAGTAGAAAACATAATGATAGTTAGATATAAAAAAGATAGATGAAACTATGGATTTGATCATCGCTGAGTTTTTGCAGTTGTAATTTTAGTCAGATTAAAACTTTGTTTTTCCATTACAATGCAAAATCAAATCAAATTATCAAATCATATTTTTCTATCTCAATTTTAAAGTTTTAATATTTAATTGAATTATAATAATCAGTATAGCTAAATTTAATTCACGTATATCACCCATACCTGGAGCTTTGATGATTGTAAATCATTAAGATTTCCTTTGAGTTCCCACAGCTAGCAAAGGAGCAGTTTTGACCAAGCGAGGAAACTTAGATTATCTTTCAAACCAGAGTCCAACTGTTGTACCCTTCCTGATTGTAATAAGATGAATACGTAGTTTTCAGTAAATAGAGCAAAGTCATTCATTCAATTTAAATATATCAAATATTAAATATCAATCCCATATACAATTATAAAATTTATTTAAAAATTAGAAAAATATAATTTTTTTACTTATATATAATATAGAAACAATGTAATATTAATATTCTGTATTTCTATATTTATTAATATTCTATATTTCTTATATTTATACAACTCTCATACAGTAATAATTTCCATAACTTTCATAAGAAATTTTAAAATGTAATTCAAATAACATATATATTTTTCCAAAGAAATTTTCTAAAGCAAAAAGTAATATTCTGTATATTATTACTGAATCATTTTTAAATATAATATCTTTCTCTATCACAGATAGACAAATATATTTTATACTTACCAGAATAGCATCGCCATACATTTATAAGAGGTGATCGATCGTTTATTATTGCTAGAAGAGCTCCATCTTTGTCCCAGCCAAATCCGGAGCACAAGCTTAATTTATTATATATTATATATTACTATATATATAATA
>JABUQX010025087.1:5000-15000 GCA_015478945.1 Trachelipus rathkii | reverse complement strand
ATCTACACACAGAGACGGTGTCTGCTATCGTGTTCTCAATTTTGGGATTCCCGAATTTTATTTATGGCTAATATTCCTCTACCAACATTGCAACTAAATTCATCTGTTTTGTTTCACGTTATCTCAACTTCTGGTTTCACTATCCTAAATTCTTAACCAACTTAAACTTAAAATGGATCACATTCGATTTCAATGTTCATCGCCGTCACTAAATTTCCTCAAGGGTAATGAACAACAAATCTGGTGGAGTTTATCTTCAATTTCTTGTTTATAAAAAACGTGAACAATTAGTACAACGCTCTCTTATCACTCGCATTTTCTGTGACGAAGGCAAAACTAGCGCAACAAGTATATCTGTTCTAAAACACAAACTTTCATCTTTCACTTTTATCTCTTTCCATCATCTTTCCTTCGACCACCTTTTTAATTGGTATTCTATGCTATTTTAGCTTTCTGTCTTCTGCAAGCAGATCCCAACTAATGCAAGGATATATCTGTAGTTATTTGTATAAGAAATTGTCAGAAACACGACCAATACTCATAGGATTCCAATGAATGATTTACTGTTATGGTGAAAAAGTACTTCGAGTGCAAAGAAGAACATAACCAATGAAGTTTTATCTCCTCAAGCAATGAGGGTCGCATATCTAATTCTTTTATTACGCTAACAGTAGTAAACCTGACAAATAACTTAAACTGTCGTTAATGCTAAACTCCTGCAAACGATGCAGCCATGAGACACGGGTCTCCCAACTTCCGGAAATTTCATGCTAACAATGTGCTTATTTTGGTTAATCTGTAAAAAGCGTTCCGCAACTGCTTTAAACTCCTTCTTTGTTGAAAATGAAATAATCTTTCTATTCTTCCTCTTTTGCTCTTTTCTGCACTGGTGGAAATTCCCACTCCAACTTTAAAAAATTCCATTATCCACTTGTTTCCTTCTGATAACCACATTTATCATCTTACTGTTCATAAGCTTACTTTTTGCTCAAACCTTTGCCATCTAACTGAAGCTTAGTGAATTTCTGAGCTATTCTCTTTTCACATCCCAACAACTACTAATCATTGACATTTAAATTGTAATTATTTTACATACGGAAATTAATATCTCTCTCTCTCTCTCTCCTCTCTCATCTCTCTTCTCTCTCTCTCTCTCTCTCTCATCTCTCTCTCTCCTCCCTCTCTCTCATCTTCTCTCTCTCTCTCTCGTCCTCTCTCCTCTTCTCCTCACTTCAACAAGGATAATAGTCCGTAGAGGGTATTTTTTGACTCTGAAAACTTTCGCCTTCTGAACTTGGCAAGCCATCCTTATAACTGCTGTGTTCGACTTTTACATGATATTCTACCTTTTTCTTCTTGTTGGAATAATACGTTACATAATTTACTCTAAGTTCGCAACTCACTAACAAGTCAATTTTTGCTATTTTTGTTTTTAATCTAAATTATTTAGTTTTGTAAATAGATTAACCGTGGATTTGAAAATCTTAATTATTCTCTAATTCTTTGCAAATCTCATTTCAGATCATCATATCGCTTCTGTAAAGAACCGAAGAACTGGTGATTCTTCGTTCATGTATATTTGATTTCTTGGTCTTCTTCACTTCACGATCTCACCATTAATCTCTTTAAGTTTAGGGAGCTAAATTTACCATACTGAAAACATCCTATAATATCGGGTGCACAAAAGATTTAAATTTCCTTCCTTTCAGTTTGCTATCTTTCTTCTAACTTACCTTTAATTTCAGCCAAAACCGTAGTCCCTCCGAAATGTATATAATTGCAATTTAAAAATACTCCTGGCTGTTGATACCGCTTACCAAACATTTCCGATAATTTTAATTCACTATTCCACATCATACACAAATAAATCGTTCTTAATATAGCATGAATTTTCATTAACTATCTCATATACTGTAAAATGTCAATGTTCTACTTATCTATAAAAGTCTTCATCATAATTAAGCAAAATTTATATTCCATTTCTCTTTCTTTCTCCTATATATTAAAAGTTCTAAACCTAAAACAAAAACATTTTGTGAATCTTCAAAAACTGGATCGCTTGGGGCTGCGCTTCCCGCCAAATATTCCTTAAAACTCGGTTAACTAAGCCAGCTATCTTAATTCAACATTTAAACTGTGACCCTAATGATTAATATGTTTGATAAAAAAATAAAAATAAATAAATAATCGAATCCTGAAACTTACCTTTCTCTGAAGCCATCCTTCTTTTCCGAATTAATACTAATTATGGACCTTAAATGTACTTATCTTCTGTAATCATATATAATACTATATATAATATAATATATATATATATAATATATAATATAATATATATATAATATAATATAATATATAATATAATAATATATATATATATATATATATATAAACTATATGAAATGAGAGAGAGAGAGAGAGAGAGATGAGAGAGAGAGAGAGAGAAGAGAGAGAGAGACGGAGAGAGAGAGGAGAGGAGAGAGAGAGGAGAGAGAGAGAGAGAGAGAGAAGAGAGAGAAGAGAGATAGGAGAGAGAGAGAGAGATTAAAAAAGAATTTGGCAGCAAATCTTTTCACGAAAGAAAAATTTGCACTTCGTTAAGACTGGGTCTGGTTATCTGGATATGTTTTTCCTATACAAAACCTTAAATAATTCCATTTAATTCTCGTGTTTTCGAGTCAATTGATGTAGATTCAAGAAAATACATACACAAAGATGTGTTTGCGATACTGAGTTTCCAAACCGTCTTCGTTAACCGCTTCATCTTTTAACCAACATGTTCTTTAACTTCAATGCGTTAATATATGTTTATTTAGCCTATAAAAAAATGGGGATTTATCTAAATCTTTTAACTATAGTCCTGACTCAACCCCAACCCCAAGTTGAAACATTCGTTCTACTGTGATTTGCTTACATATAACTTTAACGCTTTGTCTTCTGCCTTATGGGGTTACTGTGATAAATTTCCTATTACCCTGGGTATAACGTACCAATGTTGAGAAGTTGATGCAAACCCCATGATTATTAAACTTCTTGTATTTAGTGCTCATCCTTTAACTAAGGTAGATCCTTTCTGGTGTCACTATAGAAGCTGTTCTGGATTTTAATATATTGATGGAACTTTATTTTTGAGATCTGTTCTACTTGCCTCTATTGCTTTTCTGCTCATTAAAGGTTTTTGTCTTGTCTTTTTTGTCTTTCAGCTAGTACAAACAGAACTGGATCACTTTCAACGCCTCAAAGTTTAAATCCTTCGTAGAGTTACATTTTTGTCTTTTGCCATCTTCAAAAATCCAAAACCCAAAGTTCTTTACTCTTACTATTTTGACATTTCCTCGTCCCACGATCTTTTTTAAAATGTATTGTCATTCTACCTAAGCAATTTGCAAGAGGGTTATAGTTCTAAAGGACTCCATAACTCTTTAAACCACCCAGTTGTTTGATCAATATAAGTTTCGTTCTTCCCTGTACGAAATATGTACAGCATATATGGGGTTTAATCCACCCCACAAACCTCTTTTAGATAATGAAATGACTTTTCTCTTCATCAAACCACTCGCTCTTATTAATTAATTCTCTTCATTTTCTATCCAAAGAATGTATAGGTTCCATTTATTTTATTATCGCTACTACAATGGATATTAACTACTCTTTTAACATGTTTAGCTACATGTCTTTTGCTTTGTAACTCAGGAGGGGCGTAAATTTAAAAGTTCTCACCCTAGACTGATCCGCAGTCGGTAATTACTCAAGTACAATATTAATTTGGCACAGAAATGACTTTCTTTATTTACTCACCATTCATTTTAACTTTGACCTTGAGAATTTTATAACCAAAAGGATTTTTTATTTATTTATTATTTTTTTTGTGAGGCAGTTTAATCTCAATAATTTTTTTTAACTTTCTTATTTTATAGGTAATTTTATGGGTACATCTACATAAATTACATAAACAAGTTGGTACTTATTAATCCTAAAGCGCCTTATCGCCTGTTTCAATAAAATTCTTTGAAAATGTAAGAAATATTTTGTAATTAATAAAAATTGTAATGAAAACCACCAGACCAAAGCCCCAAAAATATTTTTACAAGAACACAAAATTTCATTTTTTTTTCTTAACATATGTCTAAGGAGAAGGTAATTAAAATATCGTCGTTTCAAATTTTCATGAAATTAACTTGAAATGTTTCAAATAAGCTGAGAAGGAAAGAAAAACGTAAAAAATATTCAAGAAATGAGCCTGAAAAAATTATGACGTCTTCAAATTTCATATTTGCAAATATATATACTATATATATTTATATATATAGTATATAATATATATATATATATATAATATATATATATATATTATATAAATGATATATAATATATATATATTATATATACTATATACTATATATATATATAATATATATATATATATATATATATATATATATGCTTCTTTTTTTTGTAACTTTTTTTTATTATTTTTAGATGGAGCCTCCCGTTTAGAGAATTTAACGGTTGCTGCATGCGATTTTGTATCGTGTTCTGATAGATTTTATTAGTCTATTTTCTAATTAAAACCATCTCTGGCGAATCTTTTGAAAGTCGCATTTTAATGATCTTCCGTGATTGGTTTTGTTTTCTTGGGGAGGGATCTCTATGCTTTTCATATAGGGTTAGGTTAGGTAGGTAAGGTTAGGTTAGGATTTTCCTTTAATCATATATTTCTGACATTTCAGTATGTTTCATTAAAATTGGCAAAAAATCGCTAGATTCAACAAGTATAAATGAGTTTATCGAATGTATTACTAATCTCTATACATGGCTCGAATATAGATAGGCTTGTCTTCTTTATCATCATTTTGAAAGTTCTTTAAACGACCGAATCTATATTTGCATTACATTTTCCTGACAATAACTAATCATTCCTAATATTATATAAATATTTTTTATGAAACATATTTTATATATAGTATATATATAAACATATTCGCCCACACAACTATTACTTCTTACAATATTGTTAACTTGGTATTTCATATAAAAATTCGTCCACTTTTTTTGTTTTGTTATTAAGGCGTTGTCATTGTGGCATACTTATGATTATATATATATATTATATATATATATATATAATATTATATAATATATATTATATATAATATATATATATATATATTATATATATATATATATATCATATATATATTATATTATATATATAGGGAAAGTGTCAAGTTCCCGTTTTGATTTCAAAAGAATGTATACGTTCAATTGAAAGACTAGCTAATGAAAACCTTAGGAAAGACATGGGAATTAAAACTGGCAATATTTTTGTATTTGCTCAAACCCAGAACTCAGGTTACCATGCAACTGGGTGGAACGACATCCACTATTGTTGTACAAAGGTTAGCGAGGAATGCAATATTAACGCCACAAAGATGAGGCACTAGATATCTATATAATATATATAATATAATTATATATATATATATATATAATATAATATATAATATATAGTATAGTATAATACTATATATTATTATGGCTCCATTAGTACATACACCAGAACCACATTCGATTTTTTCCGCTTCGGTTTGCTAAATCTTAAAAATTTGAATCTTGAGACTATCCTTCATGCTAAAGGACATATTTGTTATGGTCAAATTTAAAAAATGTTTATATATAATATTATATATATATATATATATATATATATATATATATATATATATAATATATATATATATATATATATATATATATTATTATATAAATATATATATATTTTAAGTTTTTTTTTTATAAAAAATGTTATTCTTTAGCCAAAAAGTCAGGAATGTCAAGAAGAAATTTTTACAGGATTTGCAAGCCTGGAAAAAAATGAAATGTCCAGTCTATGCTTCAATGGAGGCATAGTAATCTGTACAATAAATTTGCTAGTTTCCCCCTTTTTTTAACTAACGACATTACTCGCAACCTAGACCGCATAGATGGCCAAGAGCCGGGGTCTCTCGGCCTCCCGAGTGGACCGCGAGGAGGGGAAACTTTTCCCCCGTCGGCTGCGAGCCTCTTAAAAAATAATTTAATCCATGAGAGCCTTAGTTGTTTACATAAATATAACTGAATATCAGTTCACTTAAGCCAGCTTTTCTAAATTTAAAGCCATGTGTGAAGATGCAATAAATTAAATATATATTTATATATATATATATATATATATATATTATATATAATAATATATATATATATATATATATTAATATTAGATAGACAGTGGCGTATCCAGGGGGGGCCAGGGCCATGGCCCCCGCCGAAAATTTTTAGGGACACAAGCATTTTAAGTATTCATATCCGTTCTATAACATAAAATTTTCAGAGGTTAAATTAATTTATTATATATATTATTATATCTAATAATATAATATATATATATATATATATATATAATAATATATATAAATATATAATATAAATATATATTATATTATAATATAATATATATATAAAGAAATGATTTTTGTCTGGCCCCCCCGAAAAAAAATCCTGGATACGCACTGGTATAATATATATATATATATATATATTTATATATATAATATATTATATTATATATATATATATATATATATATATATATATATATATATATATATATATAATATATATATATATATATATATATATATATAATATATATTAGAAAATTTTAGACAACAATTGTGTTGTACGACCACGGAAATGGAAAATTAAACTTATTATATTAAGCTACATTCCTGCATGACAAATTACCACTTTTTGAGACTAAAATTAAGTTGTAGTACATTTAAAAAAGGAAGCATATTACATCATTACAACTCTAAAGAAAGACGTCCACCTTGATAAAGTTCAAACCAAAACTTTTTTTTTGTACCCATAATTAGAATACAAGGACAAATCTGCAAACCTGTAGTTTAAGACCAAATGTTTGCCACTCTATCTAATATTACTATATATATATATATATATATTATATTATATATATATATATATAGTATTATATATTTAATATATTATATATATTATATATATATATATATATAATATATATATATAGTATATATTATTATGACAAACGTTACTTGACGGATACACGGAATGGGAAGTTGGATAAATTTTTTTTTCGCAGGTAGCCTCTATGATACATAAATAGATGTTCCTAAATTAGCCACATCTGGTAACTCCTGCACTGTAACCACTCAACGTTCTTTCCCATATTTCAATAGACGCGCAATAAAGTAGTTCGTTAAAGAATAGACAAAAAAAAATTAACTTACCTTCAACACTTTTTCGTTCATCCTTAAACATATGTATTTTTATTTAAACTTTTGTTTGATATACCAGATAACATTTACGTTAAATTCACAATATTAACATGTATCCGTTTAAGTAACTTTTACATGTATATAATATTATATATATATATTATAATAATATATATATTATTATATATATATATTATATATACTATACAATATATATATATATATATATATATATATATATATATATAATATAATATATATATAATATATATATCAATTTACAAACCATTTATGGAATAAATATAAATAGTAAGGTATATTTTTTAAATCATTCATTTACTCAAACCTCATCAGAGCAACACAAAGAATGAGATAATCAGTCAGTTTGGTATGAAGAGCAAAACAAGCGAACTGTATATCAGGAAATGAGAAGGAGGAAAACAAAAGCAGAACAAATTATTTTGTATGATCTTTCAGATGAGCATTGAGTATTCGGTAGCGTATAAGAGTCAGCATTCCTTTTTATTGCATAGAAGATTAGGTAATTTATTGTTGTTTTATCGGAAATCAAAAAAGCCCGGTCGAGAGTATATAAAGTTAGGAACTTATTTTAATGAAGTATGCTTAGATAATTCTTTTTAGTTCTTTGATTTAGACAATGAAACTATAAAACAGCATCTCTCCAGTTAAATATTATGTTTATGGGTTTAAATTTATATTTCGGAATATTATATGGTTACATCATTTTATATCATTATTTGTTATTTAGACGAAGAATGTAGGTTTTCAAGTTTCTCCTCTTATAAAATTGTTCTCAAACCGATGCAGGCGGAAAACACAATAAACTCCTCCTAACTGAGGGTGAAGAAGTTGTTATTGTTAGATGGAGGTGCATGTGTAAGTGTCTGGATACATTAAAGGCTATATGAGTGTAAAACAGTTTGCGATTGTGTATCTGATATTAAAGGTCGGACTGTAAAAGAATTAATTATGGTGGATGTAGGATGAGTATATGGTATTGGTGGTATGTTATTATAGTGAGGATTTTGCTTTTTATATTGCCCTGTGTTATATTGTGAAAAGTATATCCTAGAGATAAAAATTGTTTTTGTATTCTTAAACTATTTATATATATAGTTATATATATTATATATTATAATATATATATATTATTATATTATATATATATATATATATATATATTATATCATATAATAATATATATATATTATATATATATATATATATAATATTTGTTTCAGTATACTATGATTTGAGAATAAAGATGTAGATAATTATTCTTCTTCAAATGATTCTATTAACAATAAGTTCAAATTTATATATAATTTGCATTCTCGAGCAGCGAACGTGAAAAAAAAAGTCTCGCTGGGTCATGCGATGCTTGCGATAACTCTAGCGCCTGCCTTTCTGAGAAGTTTAACATGGTAAACAGGTGCTCGCTCATGAAGTTACTCACGGCGAAACACTATAAAAGCTTGCGGAAATTTAACGGCAAGCAAATTTCGTTATTCTTAACTTTTTAAGAAACATGACGAAGAATTATGATATTTTCTGCTATTTTGTTCAGGTTGCCACATTGGCTATTTCATGACCAAATTTCACAAATTTAAACCATAAATTATGAAAGAAAGGTTTCATCACAGATCATTCTTTATAAAGTAATTAAGTGCAGAAAATTTACATAAAAATAAGATATTGATAATTACAGAAAATGATGCTATTTTAATTAAATTTTGAATTAGGAAAAAAGAGAAAAATTACTCTAAATATGGAGAAATAGGATTTGCAATTTTCATGTGTTAAGCAGTTTTTTTTTTTTTTTTTAAATGCATAAATGGACAAAATAGTCACTCCAAATGTAAAAGTGAATGGGAAAAATTTTTCATGGTTGCAGAAGCCACCAGACTCTAGTAGGGATGCTCTCTGTAAGTTCTGTCACTACAATAAAATGTTGATGACTTGATGACATTTTATCTGACATTTTTATCTGCTAGGGAGAACTGGGGCTCTCCTTTAACTTCACTTGCTCGGTTTCCGAAGACAGCTACCACTCTTTATTAAATGCATTCTGTCAGACAGATCCATTCAGGTTCGGTGCTTTTCTGTTCTATCGCGACACTTTACCTTGGATGAAGGCGTTCCGCAAGGAAGTATTCTAAGTGTATAATTATTTGCTCTCGGATTCAGTGACATTGGTACTTCTATCTCAGCGACCTTCAATTTTTCTCTCTATGTTGATGACCTGGTGCTATATATTGCAGGTACTATGCTACCATTTCTTGAAAGGTAACTTCAACTAGCTATTGAGAATATTTCACAATGAGGTAATTCCCATGGCTTCTATTTCTCACCCACAAAAATCTCAGCAGTACTCTTTATGAGAAAAGAGAGTCGAAGAACCTGCCACCTTCCTCCCACGAACCTAACCGTATATGGTTCATCTATTCCTGAATTTCACGAAGTCACAATATTCTAAGGACTCAATCTAGATGACCACCTTACATACGAACCGCACATCAAACTCCTGAAAACTGCTTGTCATCGCGTACTTGACCTATTACGTCATCTCGCCTCAAAATCTTGGGGTGCTGATCGCAAGTCCCTTTTACGACTCCACATCGCCCTAATCCGATCGAAGCTGCACTACGGCTGCGTAATATATGGTCAGGCCTCCCCAACTCTAC
>JABUQX010025086.1:0-51231 GCA_015478945.1 Trachelipus rathkii | reverse complement strand
TACTATATATATATTATATATATATATATATATTATAGATTATATTATATATGAGATATATATTATATATACTATACTATATAATTAATATATTTATATATATATATTATATAATATATTTATATATTATAATAATATATATATATTTATTATATACTGCTATATATATATATATATAATATATATATATATACTATAGTATATATATATATAGATATATATATTTATACAAGAGCATAATTACTAATACATTACCAAAATTATTCCAGTCACGTGTTTCTTTTATTTCCCAAACAACGAAAATATGCCTGTCCGATGCCCGCATCATTAACAATCTTGTTCATCGGGACGGCTTCGAAAGCTCTTGTGCTAGCACGCCGTCGCAGATAACAACTCTGCACAACTATTCAACTCAGCAAACAGAAACGAAATCATATCATCATTAATATTACCATCTTCAACTCTCTTACGGAACTTCAATTAAAGCAAATAGTACTCTTCGTCGAGCATCGAGTTCATATACGACATACTGTCAACCACACCATAAAGCGTCTTTCTACCTAACATCAAACTTCTTCTCGTGTAATCTGGTCGCTGTTTACTTACATTGCATCTATACATCCGTCTATACCCTCCTATTCGAACCTCATTGCAGCTCAGCATGTTTCTTGAGCCCGATATAAGTTCGTTGATTAGCGGTTCTCCGTATACCAGCTCGTCAACGTCTCACTATGAGACTACACTTACGACGCAGATATATTCGCACAGGGTATCTTAGCTATACGCGATCATGGTGTCAACGCATCACCCTAATCCTACCCTGACAACTTCTTAAGAAACCGACCGCCATTTCAAAGGAGGATACACAGTGTATCCCAAGGAGATCTACGACGATCGTATCCTCTGTCTTAGAACAGCCTCTATAATGTAACCTCCGTGGGTCACACACGAGTCTCGCGGTCGTTACCCCACACGTCCTTCATCAACTAATATTTTCTATATTTACTGATTAAAGGTTCCTACTATAAGGTATAAGTATCATGCTATTATATCTGCTCACTCTAATGATCTGCGCCTGTACGCTGAATGTAGTCCGGTGAGAGCTAGCGAAGTGAAAAGACGCTTACGGTCCATACAACACTTTGCTCTTCTCTCGTGATATCTATTCTCTCGTCTGTGTTGTCACAGGTTTTTTATCTATCGTATTTGGGGGGGGGGGGGGGGTGTGTGTGTGTTGGGGGGGGGGTGGTGTGTGTGTTGTGTGTGTGTGGGGGGGGGGGGGTGGGGGGGGGGGGGGTGGGGGGGGGGTGGTGTGGGTGTTGTGTGTGGTGTGTTATGTGTTACTCTGTATGTACTAACTTGAGCTTAAATATTCAATTAAAATAGTTATCTTTTAATCTATTGACGTCCCGATGATGAAGAAGTAATGTCTGAGGTCACTGGTGAGAAGGATCATATACTTTAGACAAATTAAATTATAGACGAATCGGTTATTGAAAAAAGATTATTAAATTATCTGCTCATAACCTTTTAAACTCCTCTTCGAACTGATGAACAAATCCTTTGGGCCAGGGCCCCGTGACAATCCAATCAGCTAACAACGTATTAGATTCTCAAACGCGTGTATTGTTGTAAACAGACATTATCCAGGCAGGGCCTCCCTGTGTTAACAGTGAGCTTACCGGCCTGTGCAAGGTATTGCAGTGCAACTCAATACTGACAACTCACCAACTTATCCTTGGTTTAGAGACCTCTCAAGCTGGAACAACGGTTTGACCGGATTCTCTTGTCTTATGTGAAAACAGTATCAGTCTAATACTTTTCTTATCAGAGAATGAACCCTCTTTGTGATCAATCTTTCAATCACCAGAAAACCACGTCTTTAAGACTTAAGGCAACATTTAATCTGAAATTATTGAAAAATGAAAAGTAAAAACACTTGAAACTATGAGAAAAACCACTTGGATAATTTTAGAAAATTTTTAAAAAAAATAAAATTAAAAAACGCGTACTGTCGCTTTTACCAAAACTTAGCATTTTTTATAAAGTCGATTATGAACATGTATCCGAGGGATGTCCGTGGGTATTCGCATACATTCGCGCAACTGGCACGTATATAGGAAATCTTCAGAATAGTATATCGGTTATATTAATTATAGTATATATATAATCACTTGCCAAAAACTATCTACAGGGTTAATTTAATTCCAGTACTGTACTACATGGTATCCGGAGATGTGTCCGTAGGTATCCGTGTTACATGCGCATCGCGAAATTCATTAAGAACCAAAAATAATATTAACTACCAAGTATTATATATATATATAATATTAAAGTAGTATATTAATACTATATATATTATATATATTATATATATATATATATTATTATATATAATATATACTATCTATATAGATATATACTATATTAATATATATATATATATAATATATATATATATATATTAATATATAAATTAATAATTAAATATTAAATATTAAATAATTAATGCTCTAAAAATAAATAAATCACAATATCACACTAATGCTTTACCCAATTATATTTTATGATAAGTCTTCGCCCCATAAATATATTATATAGTATATGAACTATATATAGTATTATTTCGCTGGACAATAGTATATAAATAAGCAAAATTTAAATTAAACAAAAATGCTATAGACAGATTTTCTTCCAACCGATTATAAAAATATTCTACTCCAACTACTAAAGGAGAATAGGAAAACATTACTTAAAATACATCGATTTGTCGAGTGTGAACAAATGAATGCAAAACCAGCTTGATCAAAAACAGCTGATTGATCTGTTAACAGCAAGGACCCGTTTGCCAACTAGTAATATACATTAATTCTTACTTTCAGAATAAATTAAAGATTGACCTTTGGCAATCTTTTTTCGTACTAATAAAACATAAAATTTTAATTGTTTTTATTAAAACACTTTATATTTTAACACAAAAGAATCTTTACCATATTGAAAAAAATAAATACACTTTCAATGATAAATACCCTTAACCTGCTAGTGATAATATAGCAAAACACCGCAGAAAACAATGCATTTGCATTCGCCATTCACAGACGATGCTTTTAAAATAGCAATATAAAAAATTACAAATAAAACAATTATATTTAAAAACACAGATTAAAACACCATAAGCTTTACAAGATAATAAGCCACGATATCTTCCAATGAAAACTTTAAAACACCATTTTACATTGGTTAAAACATTACGGACAATTACTTCTACAAAAAAGTATAAAATATGATAATACACCTCCACTTAGAAGAATACGGCACACTAAAAATAAATAAAATTGATCAGACAAGGCGACAAGCGCATACCAACTGTAAGCACTTTCAATTAACAACGAATGAAAGCCAAAAAGATCTCAAATATCAATAAATCACTATTTATACAAATCATTCGTCAGATACTCAGCTTCGTACGCTTAACCAAATCCAATCACAATTCCTAAAAAGAATTAATTAAAATGATGATCCACTTATTTAGTATTACTTTAGAAAAAAAAACAAATGTCTCATAGTAAAATTTTTTAGCGAAAGACCGAAAATTGTTAATTCTCGTACAATTGAACACAAACACATTTCGTCCAAAAGAAAATCACAATTTTCTTCTAAAATCGAAACATTAAAAGCCAAAATGCATGTCGTATACATTGTGAGCTTCACATTATATAAATCATTAAATATTATTCATACACATTTATATATAACATACAAAACAATTACATAATAATAAATGCGTAGTTTCCTTTTTTAAGTTTAAATATAAATAATAATAATAATAATAATAATAAAATAACAGTTATTATTTAT
Organism: Trachelipus rathkii; assembly: GCA_015478945.1. Taxonomy (NCBI): domain Eukaryota; kingdom Metazoa; phylum Arthropoda; class Malacostraca; order Isopoda; family Trachelipodidae; genus Trachelipus; species Trachelipus rathkii. The sequence goes on along the minus strand of JABUQX010025086.1, from coordinate 47,373 downwards.
TATTATCACAAGTTTTTGTAGCATTTTTTGAACATGGACAAGCCAATCAAACTTTAGGCTTCTCAAATAAGTACGTCTCGAAAAAACAATTTTCATTGGCTGTTCATTTACTCATGAATCTACAAACCGTACTGTTACACAATTTTCGACGAGCCGCTACAATCATACAACACGTATTAATTATAAAACAAATGAAAGAGATATTGGCAAAAGCTAAGGCCATACCTAACAATACATAAATGAAGCAATGTTAATTATACATTACGTGACTATAATTGGCGATATATAGCCCAAGTATCCCTAATGAAATTTACCTCTTCAAAAATATTTGGACCTCTTCAAAAAAAATTGCGACCTTCCTCCAAATACATCACCTCTTGTCAAAAAAAAAAAAAAAAAAAAAAACTTTGTGGTCCTCTTGAGGTGGGTGTAAAATAAAAAAAAAAAAAAAAAAAAAACAACAAAAAAAAGGACCCTCCCTCAAAATATGACCTCCTCAACAAATGATCTCAATAAATAACCTCCTCAATAATGGCATGCATACCCCCTCCTCGCAAAAAAAATTCAGGCACCTTCCAATAAATTGACCATCCTACCACCATCAATACAAGACCCTCCTTAGAAATAGAAATATGACCTCCTTCAAAAAATTGACCTCCTCACAAAATGACATTGGTCAAAAATAAAAAAAAAAAAAAAAAACAATGACCTGTGCGCACTTTTGCAAAAAAACAATAAAAGAAGACCCTCCTCAACTAAATGACCTCCCAAAAAAATGATCTCTCCTCGTAAAATGACCTCCTCAAAAAATCAATGACCTTTCACAAAATGACCTCCTCAAAAAATGACCTCCGGTTTCAAAAAAACTGCTACTGTGGGTTTCTCAATAATCGGCCTCCCTCAAAAAATGAGCCTCCTCAAAAAATGACCTCCTCAGGAAAAGTGACCTACCTCGAAAAATTACCTCCTTTAAAAAATTGACCTCCTCAGAAATATGACCTCTCAAAAAAATGATCCTCCTCAAAACAACACATGATACACCAAACAAATTCCTCCTCAATAAATGACCTTCTCAATAAATGACCTCCTCAGAAAATGACTTCCTAAAATATTTCACCTTCAAAAATTTTTTTTTTTTTAATAAAAGTTCACAACCTTCAACGGGCAATGCCTATCTCACAAAAGATGAAGGAAAACAACAAAAGACCCGACACACTCTCTACCCCACTAACGACAACCAACCGTAATTCACACCAAAAACCACCCAACAACCATTCTACCCCCCCACAATCCTCCACAACCTCCTCACCATCCGAACATACGCGCATCTCCTCCCGAACCCACGAAACAAGAACACACAAATAACCAACTATGCCGACGTCCGCCTCCTCATACTAAACCGTCAACTCAACTCCTCCCAACGAGCACCCAACCACCAACCACGTAAGGCTGGCATCAAAAAAAAAATGACCTCCTTGAACCACCAACTCACGACCCTCATCAAAGAAAAAACAAAAAACTGAACACAAACTAAACCACACCCAGAAACACACCACCACACCCAATTACTTTTCTCTGTTGTGCCCGGTGAAACATCCAACATCAAACCCAACAAATTAGCCTCACAAAACACACACCAATGACCTTCATATATATATATGCAATCCTCATAAACCAAACTCCTCACCCACCTATCCACCAACTCCCACCAACTCAACTATGACAACAACACACTCACCACCTTATCCCCCTCTCCACAAAAAAAAAACACCCCACACAAAAAAACGATCTCAAAAAAATGACCTCCTCAAAGAAATGACTCTCCTCAGAAAATACCTCTTCAAAAATTGGAACCTCGCTCAAAAAAATGACCTCGCTCAGAACCATAATGACGCTCTTCAAAAAAAAAAAAAATGACCTCTTCAACAAAAAAAATGACCTCCTCCAAAAATGATCTTCCTCAAAAATGACCTTCTCAAACAATGATCTCCTCAAAAGATGACCTCCTCAGAAAATGACTTCCTCAATAAATGACCTCCTCAAAAAATGACCTCCTCAAAAAATGACCTCCTCAGAAAGTGACCTCTTCAAAAAATGACCTCCTCAAAAAATAACCTCCTCAGAAAATGATCTCTTCAAAAAATGATCCTCTTGCAAAAAAAAAAAAATCGACCTCCCCCAAAATGATCTCTTCCCAACACCTTCTCAAAAAAGATGACCCCTTTCAAAAAATGACATCCTCAAAAAAATGACCTTCTCAATAAATGGATCTCTTCAAAAAAATGACCTCCTCAAAAAATGACTTCTTCAAAAAATAACCTCAAATAATGACCTCTTCAAAAAAAAAAAAAAAAAAATAACCTTCAAAAAAAGACCTTTTAAAAGCTCCTCCCCACGAGACCTGTGGCTCCCCCGGTGGAGATTTCTGGAAATGCAATGGGCCCTTAAATAAGGAAGTCCAGGGCAAAAAATAAAGCAAAATAATATTATATATTATATATTATATATTGTTATATATATATATTATGAGTTAATAAGGTACTAACTTTTTCTTTATATATAGAGTATGTTATCAAATATGCTTTGTAGTATATAGATGATCTATTTATATTTGGAGATATACCGGTATTTATTGAGAGTAGCTAGATCATTAGTTATTTGGAGGAAGTAAAGGTCCTATTTTTAATATTGTATATGTATAGTCAAAGTTCATTTTTTAGTAAATTCCTTATTATACTGAGTAGGATATTAATGTATTTTAGTAGGGGTCATTGTTATTATTGATAAAAAATAGGGACTATTGTCCAACCATTTAATCTGTCAATTTCTATTTAGAGTATCGAGGTCATATTTTTTTTTTAGTAAGTAGAAGGTCTCATAAGTCATAATTTGTAGTAAATAACAATGATCTAATTATTTCTTTATGATGTAGAGTATATTATTTATATTGGTATATAATATATATAGATATCATTGTTTAAGTTAGTATCATTTATTGTAGGAAGTCCTATTATATTGTACGAGGGTATTTTATTGAAAGAGTCATATTTTTGAAGGAGGTATTTTCTGAGGATAGTCAGGTTTTTGTAAGTATATTTAATATATATATATAGATATAGGTTTCTTTATTGAATATGATGTCATTTTCTGAGGAGGTCATTTTTTAGATATTATATAAAGGTAAGATTGATATGAAGTTGTACCAATGATTGAAAAAGGATTGGGAAGAGTCTTTGTGAGGAGGACCTTTTTTTAGGAAGTCATTTTTGTGGAGGAGGTTATTGTTCTTTCTTGTTACGAGTTCATCTTTCTGAGCGACCCAGAGGTCATATCTTGAGTCAGGGAGTCTTAGTTTGAACCGGCTCAGACCCGGGATAGGAAAGCCGGCAGCGGCCTGGCAAGTCCTTGGTCCTGCTTGTCTTCGCTATTTCTTACAGTTCCGATTTCTTTGCTTAGGGTAGAATGCATTTTACCTTTCGAGAATCTCCCTCATCCTTGCAGAGGTATTGTGTGATTACTTTCTCTATACCTCTGTATCGATGCTAGTGAAGCATTGCTGTTAATCGTATGAAAAGAAAAAATATTTTTGTAGTCCTTTATTGAGGGAAAGTCATTTTCTGAGGAGGAATTTTATTGTAGGTCATTTTGGTGAAGTTCGTTTTGCAAAGTTCAGGCTTTAATTGATGTGGTCCTTCTTTCGAATAAATCGAAACTGGAGTGTAGTGAGTATGGTGAGGGGGTCGTTGCTGAAGTGTTACTATAAGAATAGTCACGTTGTTTTAGTGGATGAAGGGTTAGTGCATATACCTACAGTCTCTTGAGATAGTGACTAAGAGCTTTCATTCTACTGAGGAGGTCAGTTGATGGTGCGAAAAGGAGCTCAATATTTGAGAAAGTCATTTTTTTGAGGTCATTTTTGAGAGGAGGTCTTTTGAGGGAGGTCCATGTTTTGAGAGTAATTTACATGAGGAGGTATTTTAGAGGGAGTCATATTGAGGAGTTTTTTAGGGGTTCTTTATTGAACAGAATCATCTACTAATATCCTATTACCAACTGATAGACCGGATACAAAAAAAACAAAAATCCTTTAACACTACGGAACAGATTAAAAACCACAAGGTCATATTTTCTGAGGGAGGTTCATGTTTATGGAGTTGTAGATATTGAGGTATTGGAAGGGTCTTTTCTTGGAGCGGTCGATTTATTGAGGAGGTTATAATGAGGGGAGTAACTGTGAATCCTGAGGATCATATTGTTGAGCTCAGGTGGTGAGAGTCATTAGATCGTCTCTCTTTTTTTCTTGAGGTCATTTTTGAGAGGTCATCTTTTTCTGAGATGATTAATTATTCTTTTTCAAAGGTAGAACTATGTTTATCATTTACAAGTAATAGTATACATTGCTTTCATATGTATGCAACACCTTGGTATGGCCACACATTTGCATCTGCAAATATCTCTTCTATTGATTCTATTTATACGTTGTTGATGTATCGTGCTCGTCGAAATTGTCATAAATTGGTTTGTTTAGGAATGGACGTAAATGAGCAATGAAAATTGTTTTCGAGACTTAATTGCGCAGTTTTTGAAAAATTCAATTGGTGTGTCATTCAACAGAGATACCGGGTTGTAAATAAAAATCTTTTTATATATATCATATTATGATATTTGTTAATGTTTAGATAATACGTAGTTTATTATTATTATGTAATGTGTTGTATTATATAACTTTCTTTGTAAATATTATAACACCTTCATGATTTCTATATATGGAAAAAGAGCTCACATGCTTTCATAACCATTTGGCTTTCTTATGGTTTTCGACTGAGCTTATCAGTAAGTATGAAATTGTGATTTTGTGGACGAATTTCAATTGTTAAGAAAATACCATTTTTCGGATCTTTTGCTGGTATTTACCTATTACATTTTCTCCATTTTGTTTCTTCTAATAATACTAAATGTGAGTGATCACATCATAGAATTGAAAATTTTGACGTTTGTTTTTGATGGTTTTTTGTGTTTAAGACGTCTAGAGAATTGACCCGAAGTTTCTTTTATTGATATTTATTTGATAAAAATTTGAGATCCTTCTTTCTCGTTAATCATGCTTGTTAACGTTCCATTCTTGTGTAATGGCTTCGTCCCCCGCTTGTCTATTCCCAATTTTATTTTAGTGTGTACTATTCACCCATATGATGTTAAGAGCGTGCTAAATTTTTAATGTATTTTTGTAAATATATTGTAGCGATAGTAATGTTAGATGGTGTTTTTAATGTTTCCAACTCAGGGCGAATTCTAATCTCCGAGGGTCAGTTCTTTCGGTTTCCGTTCAGGATTTTGTCTGTTTTTATATATCCTTCTGCTCTTTTTCTGTTTGTTTATCTCTTATAGAAGATTTTTGTGTTTAGTTTTGTTATTTATTCTGGCCCATTTCGGCTCTTTTTAAATTAGAAGCATAGCGGGTCTTGTTATGTCTGAGGATGAATGGCGGAAATGTGACCCCGCAAATGGCGAAATTTTAGAGAACTGAGTTTTTGAGACATGTCCCAACTTTGTTCTTAATGCCCCACTCATTAGACAATCGTAGCAACCAGACATCAATGAAGTCTTGTGTCCTCGCCCCCTGCTCAACGAGAGCAATTCGGGCCTAGTCCTTGAGTGGTTATAAATAAACTTGTAATCGTTTAGGGTTGAGTATCTCAAAAGTTAGTAGAAGGCATGTGGTAAGTTATAATTCTTTAAATATATTCGCGTAACACAAGTTTCAGTTTAAGTTAGAATAGATGATGAGTAACAAGTTTAAGTTGTACTTTAACAAATTAATTTTGATTGTTAATAGACGAAAATTGAAAGTCCACTTTTTTGATAATTGTGAAATAGATAATGGAATTATAGTTGCTATTATAATACTAGTCGACAGAGTCCTTGTGCCCTTTACATAACGACAGCTGTTAATCGTGTGAGAATCAAGTGGGTTTCATTAAATATTGGTCTCAACCCAATGATGACCCGAGGTGTTTTAACAAACCAAGCATTTCCTAAATATAATTAATGACATATTTACTTATAAGAGTAAGGTATATATTACTAATTCCCTTTTGGCGCATCAGCCAATTCATCTCTATACATTTGTTAATTATTTTCCCTTATTTAGTCTAAATGGAGGTTGCATAACGATCTAATATAAGAATTGATAACAGACCGGGTAATATAGAGAAAATATATATCTTTGGGATCCAAGGATATAAGTATAAAGGATGTTTGGTTAAAGCAATATTTAGTGTTGATATGGTTGATATTTATTTTTGAGCCAGCCAACGCTTGTACACACAAACTAAAGCATGCAAGATAAGAAATAGGAATAAACAGTTAAAGAAACAGACCATACAAGGTCGCCCCAGTAAAAAGAAAACAATATTGGGATTTACAGGAAGTTATGTATTTTCTTAAACTTGATCAGTCAAACAATATCTTGATCATATTATACTATCCAATATCTCTTAAAAATTTTAATTATTATTTATATTTTTATATTATACAGCTTTTATAGGAGTATAGTCTCGAAGGACACTTAGACTAGTTATGATTATTTGTCTTATATTGCGGTGCGCATGTAAACGTTACTACCGAGAAAATATTCGCCGGAAACAATGAATGGGAATTATAAACCTTGTTAAGATGTTTACGAAATTCCAAGAATAAGAATTAATAATATATAAATCATAACCGTGAGTATTGGACTGTCAGGAATGACCATAATGCCGTAGAGCACGAATGGAACGGATGTTGCGCTAACACGAAAGAATATCGGGGATACATGGTTATGCCTAATAATCATCCTTAAGCTTCAAGACGTACCGTTTTTAATTTTATTTTATATGCGTTTTTAACTTTATCTATCTTTCCTGTGGATAGTCATTTGCTGGCGATTCATGTGACATAATAGAGAGAGTTCCCTTTGAAGTAGTTATATTTAAGTTAGTTCCGATATATTTCTTTCTTTCATGTTCTTGTTTCGTATAAGGATTACGAAATTTACTTGCGGATATATACGTTCCATCAAGAAAATGGGATACTAATACTGTGATTTTGAGTTAAGTCATCTTTTGACTCCCAACAAAAGGGTCTTTCCTTGATTCAAAAATCCTCTCGTAAATCTTACTCTCTCTCTCTCAAGCAATTGAAGGATCTCAGAGGTTTTAGTCGCTTTGAGAGACAAAGGGGACCGGTTTATCCATTAAACTCCTTGTTGAACAGACTGCTGAAGTGAGCACACGTTGTCTCTAGCTGATACATTCGCATGTTATCGTTATATGGAGTGGTTGTAATAATGAGAGAGCAGATTGCAAGAGATGAACGAAGCCGCGAGGGAGAGGTAGACGTCCAGAGACTTAACAGGAGCCTGCGATACTGTACATACAGGTTTGAGATCGTAATTAAGGTGTTAGCTTATTGGTTAGTCGGGGCGGCAAGGAGTTTGTTCATCCCCAGTGAGAGAGTCAAGTTATGACAGCATAATTTAATATCCTTTCAACCAATCACCCCTTATTAATTTGGGATATACTTCTGGATCTTATAATATTAACTTTTCCACCAGTCATTACTCTTATACAGGTGAAGGTTGTAGTAAGTGATTTTGATATTTTTATGAATATTTAGCCCTCCAGTTAGAACTCAGTCCGTTTGACCTAAAAGATGGGAGTCCTGATAGATTCACTTTGTCTGTTTGTTGATATTCTGATATAGTTATAGTAAGTGTCATTGTGAAGTTATTTATTATTATATACTAAATATTTTGTTATAGTTTTTTAAAGTTACCCCTTGTTCTTAAACGTATAATCAGTTTTTTGTTTCATTGTTATTTATATACATTTTCCACGTTTGTCCTGGGAGATTTAACTTACGGTTTTGCTCGCTGTTTCCAATATTTGTAATATCTACATACTAAAGGGTTAATTTTTTAGTTCATTCATAATAAATTGGTTTTTGCATATGTTTCTGCTTCAATTTAGTTGATTCATTGCATTGCTTTACGGATGTTTTTAATATATTTATTATTTTATTATTTTGTCATTTCTTAGCTGGATGATGGAGACAGAAGTGTTCCGAAACGTTGTTCGTTTGTAAATAAAGATTTTCCAATGACGTTGTCTAAACCCATGGTGCTGCTTTGGTTATTCTAAAATAAGAAATGTCTCCTGCAACTAGGAGCTGGAGATATATAGAAGTATAGTATAGGTATAGTATAGTATAGTATATATATATATATAATATATATATATATATATATATATATATATAATATATATATATAGTATATATATATATATATTACTTTTAGGCTGAAGAATAAATATTGCTTTATTTGGTTTTATTTTATTTTCCTTACACAGTTTCCTGGTGAATTCTATTTACGACCATTTGATGGAATATTTGCCTGCGAAGGAGATTAGGCTGATGTAATTGATGAAATTGAACAATTTGAATAAAAATCAGTTAGTTATAATATTTTTATATTATGCGTCTTATTCTTTATTTCACCATTTACTCAGTATTTATATATTTCATGAATTACCTTTAAAATACTAATTTCTCAAATTAAATAAAATAAAAAATTAAATCTCCTAAAAATACGATTTGTGACACTTGTCTTGAAATATGCATATAATTTTTCAGAAACTGGAACAGATGTTTGAAATCTGTCGTGAGGAATTACATTCTAATACCAATACCAGCATCCTACCATGTACCCATCTGTTTCATTCCGTTTGCATAAAAATATGGATAAGACTATGTAAAACGTGTCCATTATGTCGAAATGAAATTTGAATATAATTTGAGCGAAGGGTTGGTGGTTTTTTTGATTTTTTTAATAAAATCAAAAAAAAAAAAATTTTTTTTTTGATTTATTTGATTTTTTTAGGCACAAATTGCCCTTTAAATTATTATTTTGATAAAAATATTAAATAATAATAATTATTCTCTATTGTATTCAAAATATAGCATTGATACCATTGACATCATCATCTTTAGAAAACCAATCTCTTCACATATTAACACAATGAGTAAATGGCATTCAATTCAAACAGACAAACTACAAAACCTAGTTACTTTACCTTTAACCTTCATTAATTCACACTTCAACTTCTTGAGACATTTTAACACTACTGAAAATTCACCATTTTCTAACATATACAATTGTGAAGAGACATTCATACACTCTATGTTTTATTTATTTTTATCCTTAGAAGATAAATCCTTAACTGAAGAAATTGTAACTTTGTCTAGATATGCTTATATGGAACAATTTGTTGCTAGTCCTAACTTCAAGTGGCCTGGTAAAATATTAAATAAATTAGACTTTAGACCCAGGATCAAATTTCAATCTGTATTAATAGAAAATCTCATTAATTTATGTATCCATATAGAAAATAATGAACTTGAACCTGTGAATGATGAACTGGATGGATCTGATTCTAGGGACAGATTTACAGGTTTGATTTCATTGTTTAGCTTTAATAAAATAAACTCATTTGAATGTGCTTTAGACATTTGCCATTCTGGTTATTTTAAAAACAAAAATCATAAATCTGAGGACAATCAAGCAATGAATTTAGTTAAAAAGATTATGCAATGTGAGGATAATCTTAAGGATTTGATTTAGAAAACATAGCATATAATTCGAGCACCAATCTCAGACAACAAGAATTCAACTGTGATTTAACTAAATTTGTCACAGATGAATTATTAAAACACTTGGTCAAAACACATGGTCATGTCATTAAAAACACAATTGCACATGAATTTTATTCTAGATTGAGTTCAACAACGTTAGACCAAATTGCAACTTTAAAAGCCACTTGTGTAGCTGATCCTAAAGATAAATTTCCCTCTCAATCTAAAGAAGATAATATTATGGATGGTAAAAGATCAAAGGTAATAATTGAAATTTTGAATTTGATTAAGGAGGGTAAGATTACCACAGTATGTCCTTTTCAAAGGCTTGATGAGCTAATAGAATGTTGTAAAGAACAAGGATGTATTGTGATTGACTTGTTCAGAAAAGCTCAACATGCTGGAATAAGGAAGTAGCCAAGATGGGTGGTTTTCAAGAACTGTCCCTCAACCACTGGTACAATTCAGTTTTGAATTATTATCAAGAATAATTTATGAAAAGATCAACTCAGAAGCAATGACACATCCAAAAACCAAACCACATCTTTCATCCAACCATGCCAATGAAGTTTATGAAACTCGTAGTAGGGCAGAGTATAAATCAGTGTATACAAGAAAGCTAAATGATGATGCACGTAAGTGGAGTCAAACTCATCATGTCACAAAGTTTTACATAATGTTATGTCGGTTAGTTCCAGAGGAGTTACATGACTACATTGGTAGGGTTCTTAACTTGTGGATTGGCATTGTGAGTTGATCAATATTTTGATTTCAAATGTAAATACAGAATTGTCAGATCCCATTCACTAAAGAATTATTAATGTTTATCATGGTCGTGAAGTTGCAAGATGGTTAAACAAGGGTGAAAAATGGATGACTATAGAAGGAGGTATGATGCAAGGTATTTTACATTATACATCATCAATTTTCCACTGTTGTATTCAAATTACAATAGAAAAAACTTTGTGAGGTCAAGTTTGAAGATAGTACTTAATATAGAATTGATATATTCTCATCAAACATCCTCAGATGATTTTGGTGTAATTGCTACAATTGTTGGAAAATTGACTGATAGAATTAAAACAGGTTTGGACAAATAGATCATTGTAAAATGGTTCATTAGTGTCAGTTGCAATATATCCTTCTATAGAAAAATCCACACCTTTAACTCAATCAGTTTATGAATTTAACTCTGACTTCCACACTCGAACATGAAGAAACAGACCAGTTATTATATGGGTTGCCGCATCATTAGTTGTGCCTGAAAGTGAGTCACTAATATCTAGACAAGAACATTTTTGTAATTTACTCAACCAGTTAGTAGGTGGTGGTGCACCCTTAATATTAATGAGAGTCAGAAATTAGTCAATGCATCCTACATTACAAGTTACTTGGTTTAGATGTAAATCCAGCTTTTAAGTTTTATCAAAATCAATTATTACATAATCCAGATCCACATTATGGATTTTCGTTGTTTGATCCAATTCTACTAAATGGTTGTGTATCAACTGATTTTAATTTATGGAATCTCATATCTAGAACATCACTCGGGTCAGATTATTTAGAAGACTCAGTTAAGAAAGAAATGGAAATATCAGAGACTGGTAGTGCAGCTAGAAATACATTTTTAAGATATGGTAATTTTAGTAGATTTAAACACTTAGTTAAAGATTTCCAAGGTTTTAGCTGATGGAAAGAATATATAGAAGAACATCCCGAAATCTTACTCATGAAACCAATAACAATAAATGATGCAATAGCCCTTCTAATGAATAAACTACACAATTCAGGAGTGATTGCTAGTTTAGGAACTGGTTCTGTTTTAGCTCGGATTTTCTCATCAGCTGTTTACATGATAAATACACTATGTATGAAGACAAAAACAAATTAAGAAGACACTTATGACAAAGTACCCAAGGTTTCATTAATACATTTACTCAAAGATAAGACATTAACCAACAGAAGAGTAAGTGATAGAGAATTGGAAATTTTGTTCCCATTCATGTTATCTTATATAGAGGTAATGTCAAGTTAGTGAAGATCTATCAAAAGGCAGATTGCATAAGTGGTGTTAAAAGAAAAGTAAGATCTGAAATATCAATCTTTGTGAATCCTAAAAGATTGTTATATTCTTTACATGACCTCTGTAGGCACTATTGGATGGATAGACCTTTAAGATCAGTCAAAGATCATATATATGATTGTTATATTCTTTACATGACCTCTGTAGGCACTATTGGATGGATAGACCTTTAAGATCAGTCAAAGATCATATATATGATTGTTATATTCTTTACATGACCTCTGTAGGCACTATTGGATGGATAGACCTTTAAGATCAGTCAAAGATCATATATATGATTGTTATATTCTTTACATGACCTCTGTAGGCACTATTGGATGGATAGACCTTTAAGATCAGTCAAAGATCATATATATGATTGTTATATTCTTTACATGACCTCTGTAGGCACTATTGGATGGATAGACCTTTAAGATCAGTCAAAGATCATATATATGATTGTTATATTCTTTACATGACCTCTGTAGGCTAACGAATCGAATAGTTATGGAAAGCCGATGTCTTCGGTGTAGTTCGTAGTTATCAACCATTAGAATATTGACTCTGTAAAGTTTGGCTATTTTATATGTGGCACAACATTATTTCAGTTATAAGGAGTTGTGGCCGTCAGAATTAGCTAACGGTTGTCCGGGAATGCGGGTAAGGTTGGGCCCCAACTTTCAGGTGGCATACCACCAAAACCTCGCTACGCCCAACCAACCGTCGGTTTGAAGGAGTTTTTCAAACTTCTATTGTATTGCAATCCTAAAATTGTTATATTTGAGGGAGGAACTATAACTTTTCTGCTTTTTTTCGCTTGCGAGCCTAGAACCTTTTTGCATCAAAAAATAAGATGGCGCATCTTGAACGTCAGCTCCGGTTTGTCGGTAAATTCACTTCTTGGGGGGGGGGGACAAGCAAAGAAATGAAACGGCTTTCTAATACATCAGTATTAAAATATTTATTCATATAGCTTTTCCACCATTCAAGTTTTTTATTAATTCAATGTTTTTTTTTTTAATTTCCTGTGATGAACATTCCTCTTCGTCATCACTACTAGAAAAAAGAATATTGTTCATGGCTTCTGATAAAGTTATGTTGGTGGAGTTTATTAAGGATGGTAAAAGATCAAAGGTAATAATTGAAATTTTGAATTTGATTAAGGAGGGTAAGATTACCACAGTATGTCCTTTTGAAAGGCTTGATAAGCTAATAGAATGTTGTAAAAACAAGGAGGTATTGTGATCGACTTGTTCAGAAAAGCTCAACATGCTGGAATAAGGGAGATATCTGTGTTGAACTTGCCTTCTAGATTAGTACAATTCAGTATTGAATTATTATCAAGAATAATTTGTGAAAAGATCAACTCAGAAGCAATGACACATCCAAAAGCCAAACCACATCTTTCATCCAACCATGCCAATGAAGTTTAAGAAACTCGTAGTAGGGCAGAGTATAAATCAGTGTATACAAGAAAGCTAAATGATGATGCACGTAAGTGGAGTCAAACTCATCATGTCACAAAGTTTTACATAATGTTATGTCGGTTAGTTCCAGAGGAGTTACATGACTACATTGGTAGGGTTCTTAACTTGTGGATTGGCATTGTGAGTTGATCAATATTTTGATTTCAAATGTAAATACAGAATTGTCAGATCCCATCCACTAAAGAATTATTAATGTTTATCATGGTCGTGAAGTTGCAAGATGGTTAAACAAAGGTGAAAAATGGATGACTATAGAAGAAGGTATGATGCAAGGTATTTTACATTATACATAAATCAATTTTCCACTGTTGTATTCAAATTACAATAGAAAAAACTTTGTGAGGTCAAGTTTGAAGATAGTACTTAATATAGAATTGATATATTCTCATCAAACATCCTCAGATGATTCTGGTGTAATTGCTACAATTGTTGGAAAATTGACTGATAGAATTAAAACAGGTTTGGACAAATAGATCCTTGTAAAATGGTTCATTAGTGTTAGTTGCAATATATCCTTCTATAGAAAAATCCACACCTTTAACTCAATCAGTTTATGAATTTAACTCTGACTTCTACACTCGAACATGAAGAAACAGACCAGTTATTATATGGGTTGCCGCATCATTAGTTGTGCCTGAAAGTGAGTCACTAATATCTAGACAAAAACATTTTTGTAATTTACTCAACCAGTTAGTAGAAGGTGGTGCACCCTTAATATTAATGAGAGTCATAGAAATTAGTCAATGCATCCTACATTACAAGTTACTTGGTTTAGATGTAAATCCAACTTTTAAGTTTTTTCAAAATCAATTATTACATTATCCAGATCCACATTATGGATTTTGGTTGTTTGATCCAATTCTACTAAATGGTTGTGTATCTACTGATTTTAATTTATGGAATCTCATATCTAGAACATCACTCGGGTCAGATTATTTAGAAGACTCAGTTAAGAAAGAAATGGAAATATCAGAGACTGGTAGAGCAGCTAGAAATACATTTTTAAGATATGGTAATTTTAGTAGATTTAAACACTTAGTTAAAAGATTTCCAAGGTTTTAGCTGGTGGAAAGAATATATAGAAGAACATCCCGAAATCTTACTCATGAAACCAATAACAATAAATGATGCAATAGCCCTTCTAATGAATAAACTACACAATTCAGGAGTGATTGCTAGTTTAGGAATTGGTTTTGTTTTAGCTAGGATTTTCTCATCAGCTCTTTACATGATAAATACACCATGTATGAAAACAAAGACACCTTTAGAAGACACTTATGACAAAGTACCCAAGGTTTCATTAATACATTTACTCAAAGATAAGACATTAACCAACAGAAGACTAAGTGATAGAGAATTGGAAATATTGTTCCCATTCATGTTATCTTATATAGAGGTAATGTCAAGTTAGTGAAAATCTATCAAAAGGCAGATTGTATAAGTGGTGTTAAAAGAAAAGTAAGATCTGAAATATCAATCTTTGTGAATCCTAAAAGATTGTTATATTCTTTACATGACTTCTGTAGGCACTGTTTTAGATAGATGACCTTTAAGATCAAAGATCATATATATATATAAAATAGAAATATATATATATATATAAATATATATATATATATATATATATATATATATATATATATATATATATATATATATATATATATATATATGTTAGTAGTATTATATATATAGGTTAAAATTTTTAAATTGTGCAATCATGCAGCTTAAATTTTTTTATTCATTTTCGATATTTGTTGGGTCGATTAAATGCGGAAAAAAGTCGAATACTTGTTTTGATATCGATTACAGTAAAATCGATAATTTGGTAATATCGATATATATATATATATATATATATATATATATATTATATTATATATATATAGTATATGATATATATATATATATAATATATGATATGATATTATATAACTAGGAATTTATTTGGTAATGATCGAATTGAATATATAGTAATATATAGTATATATAGTAGTATATTTATATGATATATATATATATATATATATAGTATATATATATATATATATATGTATGATTGATAGTATATATTAGTTATATATATAATATATATATATAGTAGTATATATGATATATATATATATATATTATATATATAGTATTATATATATATATATTATGTATAGCGAGAGAAGAGTAGAGAGAGAGAGATGACGAGAAGAGAGAGAGAGAGAGAGAGAGAGAGAGAGGAGAGAGAGAGAAGAGAGAGAGAGAGAGAGAGAGAGAGAGAAGAGAGAGAAAATCAAACGTCCCAAATGGTTTTGAGATTTATAGAGTCCGAATAGATTGTTACGAATAAATGTCCCAAAAGTACTCTTTTTTGGGATTTAGTTGTTTTTTGGGGTAATATCACTAAGAATACCCAACGGGTAGTCCCGCCCCGATGTCAGGAGTGGGGTCTCTCGGCCTCTAGGTGGACTACGGGGGGGGGGACAAGATCCCCCCGCCTGCCGGGGATGGGTCTCCGCAACCCTTGCTCTTTGGGTGTCGCGGGGGTTCCTCCGACCATCCCCTCCGGGGTTTGAAACGTCCCCCCCCTCCTTCTCCCATCGGCTTGAGCCCCCTAAAAAGGGTAAATAACTCCATTTTAGGGGCTCGTTGACTCACTGTGCGCGTAAAAGTAGCTCGAAACTTTACTGATGCCATGGTGCCGTAAAAACTAGCCCTAACTTTTCTGATGATCTGTTTAGTAGGCTGCCGAATATATATTACCGGTATATATATATAGTATATAATATATTATATTAGTAGATATATATTATACTATATTTTATATATATATATATATATATATACTATATATATATATATATATATATTAGCGCTCACGGGAAAAAGTTAAACCAGTCTACAAATGTTTTTGGACTAAAATGCAACCGTACATTCAATACCGTTGCGTAACTGTTTTCAGTCTTGTCAGAATAAAAAAATGTAAAAGAAACTAGGCAAAACTCCAATCGTTTTGGCATATATCAAACAAAATCACTTACATCATTTCTAAAACTTTACGCTGACAAACTTCCATTTAACAAAACCGACGAATACAAAGTTTGAACCAGTACTGATCCGATGTTTTGTTAAAAGTGTTTGGCAGCTAAAAATATCAGAAGGCACTAGATTTATTTAAAAAAAAAAGTCAAATTGGTAAGTTCGAATGAAAAAATCTCAAGACGCATCAATACATCACTGGTACCGAAAGGACGCGTTTAGTAAAATTTTGGCACTAAAGTAGCAATAAATACGCACTTGATCTATTGCTTACTTCATTAAATCGTCTATTCTGGTTTTCCGATATTTTCACATCTTTTTGAAAATCGTTTAATATGGCTACAACACTTTCTAATGGTGTTTCCGGCGCGTTCAGGCCCATTCAGATTATCAAAGTGGACTTTTAGTTTTTTATTTTTCTGCGGCCGAAAAGTAAAATTAATATATATATAATATATAAATCATATATATATTATATTATTATATATATATATAATATTATATATATTAATATACATATATCTTTGGAGATGGGCATACCATTGCTCCAATTCCAAATAATATATATAATATAATATATATATATATATATATATATATATAATATATATATATATAATATATATAATATATATATAGTATAATATATATATATTATATATATAGTATATATAGTATATATATTTACGCATAACGGAATATTATGGAAACTTACTCTATCCTTTTTTTATCATCAACAAATATTGGGTAACTTTTTTATTAGCCAGTTTGTATAGTGCAATCCAACCATTTTTGCTTATAAGAGTTTTGGCCGTAAGAATTGCTACGTTTCCAGGAATGGGCGGGAGGTGGGGCCCCACTTTTCAAGCGCCATACCACAAACCTCTTACCGCAACCACGTCGTTTGAAAAGGAGTTTTCAAAAATTCTTTTAACCCTTGTTGCAAAAAATAGATGTAACAATAATCTTTCCCTGCTTTTTCGCGGGCGAGCCTAGAAACCTTTTGGCATCAAAAATAAGATCACCACTGCTAGAAAGGCGCTCGCTTGGCAACAGCTTGTGGGGGGGGGGGGGACAAGCAAGAAATGACCTTTCTAATACATCAGTATTAAAATACTTATTTATATGGTTTTTCCACCATTCAAGATTTTCATTCCTTCAATGTTTTTTTTTTTTTTTTTTTTTTAATTTTAAAAAAGAATATTGTTCATGGCTTCTGATAAAGTTATGTTGGTGGAAGTAGGCTTTTTATTTCTTTGGGAAGGTTTCTTCAGTTTTAGGATTTAGGTTTGTGCATCTTTGTAGGCTTTTGAATGTTCCTCTGCATTTGTCCCAATCCGAGATTATTTTTTCGCATCACAGTTTGATGCTAAAAAAGGTTTTTTATATCTAAGGGTATATTTGTTGCCGGGTGGCAATGATAAAGTTATTTTCCACAAGACCAAACAGCTTTGTAATTTCTTTCAAGAGTTTTTTTTATTTTCATTACTACTTCCTCTTCATGTGGTTAATTAAAGTATTTGTCACTGATTTTTTGCGATAAAATATTCGTTAAGTATTCGGATAAAAATTTCGAAATATATATATATGATATATATATATATATATATATATAATATAATAATATAGTAATATATATATATATATATATATATGATATATATATATATAATATATATATTATATATATATATATATATATATATATGGTAAAATTACTTGTTTATTATAAATCTAATGAACATTAAGACGAAAATCCAAAACAAATATATTTTCAGGTGAATTCTACGAAAATCTGGACTTTCATAGCAGCCAACATGTCATATTAGCAAATGTAAATATTTTTCTAATTTAATCGATCCAATTTAACACATCAAATAATTTTATGAAAATTGTTTAAAGATTTTGGCCGGAATCACCATTAAAATTATTGGAATCAACGCAAAATACGATTATTAAATATTAAATTTGCTTTATTTAAAACTCTATTGATGATCAGAAATTGATAAAATAAATAACATGTAATAATTGTGTACAAATATATCAATTTATTAAAAACGGTGTTTAAATATAAAAATATTTTTTAGTTCGCGTGACTATTTATGATTCGCTGCAGCGAAATTTAGAGATAAATTTTAGAATGTAAATCTCGCTTCGTCGAGCTTTAGATTTCTAATTACAGATTATTAGTGGGAGACTTTGCTTGGAAAACCGTAAAAATCTTTGCGGAAATACCGCATACGCACCCATAATATAATTAATTGACCACGTGAAAAAGGAATAATTCATTAGAGTCGAAGGTTTAGCTAAAATACTTTTCGATGACGTAGTAGTTAACGAAATACTAAAAACATACTTTTCAGTTGATTAAACACTCGAAACAATAACGGTACAGCGGGAGGCGAGGCCCACAACTAAGGTTTTGTAAAAGATATATCACTGTAATCTTACGCTACAACCTCACATCAAGACGACTGAGTAATATGTGATGGCGTTTACTTATTGTGTTGCCATTTAGAAAAGGTTGTTGTTTTACTTCGTCACATCGTACGTCTGGCTTCAGAAATTTCTAAATTACCATATCAAAAGTTTCAATTTCATTTTATTTTACAGGAAAAAACTTTCAAATTTTCACTTTTAAGAGCTATTTATTTATTGTTATTTAGAAAAAAAAAAAAAAAAAAAAAAAAAAAAAATATATATATATATATATATATATATATATATATATATATATATATATATATATATATATATATATATATATATATATATATATAAAAATATATATATATATATATATATATATATATCATTAAGACTTTTTCTCGACACAAGACCAGTCAAACGATCGTTTAACCACATGTTTATTTAAAAAAAAAAAACAACCATATTCGTTGGTTGCGATTTAATGAGTTTTAATGCAATAAAAACTCACGCAACACTAAGTCTAATATTTTTAATATTCTTATAAATTAAAATTTAAAGCAAATTATGAGTATATATGAACAAAAACTAGGAAAACATTTGTAATTTTTGAAGATTTATTAGGTTTCGTGGCTGTTGAAAGGACAAAAGGAGAATATCTGGCGGTGGCAATGCAACGAAGGTTGAAAAAAATAATTACTTTCTGATTGGGCAACGATATGATGATGCAGCAATAAAGAAGAGTTTTAGAAATGTTCAAGCTTCGAAAATAACCAACAGCACTGTACGTGCCTTGAAATTCACATTCATCTGGAGTACATCATCATCATTAGTACAACACCTTAGAAACTTAGACGAAATATGAAACAAGTTGGTTAGAAAGTAACGATGGGTTGTTTTTAAAGCAACTAATTACCGAAGCGTTAGAGGAGCTTGGGATGGATCAAGATATTACACCTTCAAAGACCTCAAATCTTTTGAAATATGCAATCATGAGCCGACTGGTTACGAGTTTAATTACAACTTGAACTTTATTTATCTTCACTTTTCCATTATGTACTACATTGCAGTCTCTATCCTCAGTGACAGCAACTGATCTTAATCATATTTGAAAATATGATGCTGGTTTTGAAAGATTTTCACTCGGTAATCGATGAAAATTTTTCAAACATTTTGTTAAGTTGCAACTGAACTTCTGCTTTCTGTTAATGGAGAAATAAGATTGCCGCGTGTCAGAATCAGACATAAATCAGAAAAGATAGAAAAGAAATTACAATTAATTTTCTAAATTTTGCAAAACGGCTAAAGAGTAAGTTCGTAAGACAAAGATCAACATTTACTAATACTAGTAAGGTCATTTAATAGACATTAAAAAGTTTAAGAATTAGATAAATTTAGTTGGTCTCCACAATCATTTGAATTGTTAAGGATTTTAGTAGCATTTATCTCTCTCATAACGAGCACTCCAGGAATATATTTTTCAGCTCCGAAAGGGCTCGAAGCAAACTTTTTTAATTCTACAGAAGAGGAAAGACCAACAGAAATATCTTTAATGAGGGTTCATCCTATAAATAAATACACAAAAGAAACGGAGAAAGTATCAATCCTTTTGCTGTTAAGGAAGCATGAAAAAATATGTTTATATATAAAGTTTTTTATTTTATTTTGAAATTGCTCTCAATGATAGATAATTGGTTTATTCCCTTTTATTCTGATTATATATATATATATATATATATATATATATATATATATATATAATATATATATATATATATATATATATATATATATATATATTATATATATATATATATATATATATATATATATATATTATAAAATATTCTTGATTTTTCTTTACTATGCACATCAATTATATAGTGTAGAATTTTTATAGTAATTATTTCTTGAGTAGGAGTTGTCAAAAAATTTATGAGAAAGAAAAATCTTTGAAATTATTTTTGATTTGGATTTGGATGTTGGATATTCGTCCTACTCCGACTTCGGATGTTGGATATTCGCCCTACTCCGACTTCGGATGTTGGATATTCCCCCTACTCCGACTTCCAACTCATTCTTGTAAATAGTAACTTTTGATTCCTGACACCCGGACAACCTCCAAAAACCTCCAACTCTGCAGCCCTGTCATAAAGTAAACCGTGCTAAAATCATAAAACTTATGTTATGCAAGATCTCAGTTTCTTCATTCTTAAAAATTTTTAAACAAGTAGATTAAATTTTCAAGTCATCTAACAGCCTAATTGAATAGTTTAAGAAAATTTATTGTAAAAATTAGTCAACGGATGAAAGTCACTGCTAAAAATTATATTTAAAAAGGATTTTGGTATCGGTATCGGTTATTTATTACAGATACCACAAGATTTTCTTGATACTGATACTACAAAAAAACAAATTTATTCTCGTCTCAATAAGGACTACAGCAGACTAAATGCAATCAATCGGAATGATGTCGTGATTCTATATGTCGAATTGTAAATCTTAAAAGCCGACAACAATCTGTTTGTACATTTTTCCGACCAGAAAAATGAATTTGGTTTTATTTCGTATTCTACGTTCGTCCGAAACAACCCACAATCGATGATTTTTATACAATGGATTTCCATTACGGAGCTTGACGTGTTGCAAAGAAATCTCAGACGGATTTTACTCTTCTGCTTTTAGCCTAATTATGAGACTTTGTCGTGTAGAACAAATAAAGTGTTTAAAATTTTGAGCTTTTTAATTTTTTTTAAAAACCTGAATAATAAATTTTAAAGTAGGTTGCGATTGACCCAGTTTTGTTTATGCAGAGTTATACCAGACGTGTTTTAACATAAGCAAACTGTATGCGGAATTACCATTTAAAACATTAGAATTTAGCAAGGATTCCATTTTCTGCTATTCTTAAGAATCCAACCTCCTCAACTTTGGCCCATATACCTCAGTGGAATTACCCTCATTCATCAGTGATGAATTTATTTCAATATCGAAAGATAATAATAATAATAATAATAATAATAATAATAATAATAATAATAATAATAATAATAATAATAATAATAATAATAATAATAATAAAACTTTTATTTTTGGCTTTAATATTACTTTCATATTATAGTGGTTTATATATCAAAAAATTTCTATTAGCCGTTTCCACAAATAAATTTCATTGCCGCCTAAAGATGCCTCGAGTTCGGAGGCGAAATACTGCAACGATTACATTAGTCTTCAACAATGGTTTAAGTCCTGAAGGATCGATCTTGATGGGAAGTGTTCTTCTTAACTTTTAAAGGAAAGTAAATTCGAAAAAGCGACTCTGAGAGAAGTCCGCAACTCTTACCCTTTGAACCTCCATGGTGGCTGTAAGCCCCCTTCTTTAGAGTTTTCGGACTTCGGACACCCTTTCTGAGGAGTGGATATGATTTTGATACTGGCGAAGTTGAGATAGGATAATTTCTGTGGTCTTTTTTTAGAGAGCCATTTAGACGAATTTGTTTAGTAACAATGTGTTGAAATTTTATTTTTTACTTTATAATATTACTTTCTTTTAATAGTGGATTTATAATAATAATAATAATAATAATAATAATAATAATAATAATAATAATAATAATAATAATAATAGTTACGAGTAATTAACTTCCATTACGAAGAAACAGAAAAACTGTAACGAATTTTTTTTTTTTTTTTTTTAGAAGAGGAGGAGAAGAGAGAGAAAGAGAGAGAGGAGAGAGAGAGAGAGAGAGAGAGAGAGAGAGAGAGAGAGAGAGAGAGAGAGAGAGAGAGAGAGAGAGAGAGAGAGAGAGAGAGAGAGAGATGGATAACGAAGTTACCTGAAAGAGTAGAGATGTCCACCTATGTTTGCTTCCTTCTTAAAGGCCAGTCTTTGGCAGTACTGACGAAGAAGGTCTGCTTTGAGGATATGTCTTGGGAAAATAATGAATTTAACAATCACTTGTAAAGAATTTTCTACAAAACTAAGTAAAAAAAAAAGAAAAACATGAAACCCTTTAAGCATAGATTACTTCAATCAATATTTGAATGTAACGCAATTGCTGAGGGAAAAGATTTGTAATCTCGTTTCCGAGGATGAACTTGAAGATCCGTCTCAAACAAATAAAATTACCCTCATAAATTGGAAAAAAAAATTCCATACTTTCTTTGAAAAACGGTAGTGAACTTGTTTCTTTTTTTGTTCATGTCTTAATTTTAATTTTAACATTTAAATGAGTAATTAAAGCTGTTTCATGTTCTCTTGGTACTTTTAAGATATTAATAACATGTGTGCATTGGAGGGTGGTGGATATGCAAGTTTTTTATGTTCATTTAATCCGTTGACAAAATTTGCTGTTTCAATTATGTTAAAAGAAAACTTACAATGAAGAAACGTTTACAGCTAAAAGGATTCTTTTAAAAGCTATCCGATTTATTCTAGAAATAAACAGTTGACCAATATGTTTTAGGAAACAAATTAAAAAAAAAATGTATGGTAATCAGGAAGCTATAATGAATGAATTATGACTTCGAATTTTTTTTTTCTTTCTTTTTGTGTTCTTAAATTTTTCTAAAAATAAAAAATCCTCATTAAATTTCTCTTAATTTTCTGCCATAATTTTTTTTTTTTTAAGTTAAATAAGCGAATAGTTTTCATATATTTATTTTTAACTAGAGAATTGAACAATGAACAGATGAACTTTTTGCAGGCTTATGAGTGGTATACACTATACACCATTAAACAAACCATCTTCCCACATAATTTCATTGTTTGGTAGAGCTTTTTTATCCTCTCAACAAAGCCACGCCCAATCAACTTTAGTGATGCCAAATATACTATTTAAATCATTTCAGGTTTTTTTTTTTTTTTTTTTTTTTTTTTTTTTTTTTTTTTTTTTTTTTTGTCTATGTTGGTTTTTTTCATGCAGGCCTATGTTTAATTAGGCGACTTGTACATTGAGAGAGGGAAGCCTGAATTTCTCCCACAATTTAATTAATTCATCGGCAGTCAGTTTAATTCTAATTTTATCTTTGTATTGTTCCAATAAAATAAGTAATCTACCCAAAATATGTCGTTTTTGAGGTAGCCTTGTGTGGGTTGTCAAACATTCAACACGAGGAAGGGTATCATCACCTTGTGTTAATGGATGATGGTAGATTTGAAGCCCATTTTTAGGCATCCTTTTTAACATATCAAAAGATTTAAAGTATGTCATGGATATAAGATTAGTGTTTTCAATTTTATCAATATTATTAATATTAATCAAATTTGAGAATGAAAAGAATATGAAAAAAATACCAAGCACAACATGGAAACTATTTCCGACTAATCTTTTAAATATATATATATATATAATATATACTATATATATTATAATATAGTATATATATATATATTATATATATATATATATATATATATATATATATATATATATATATATATATATATATATATATATATATATATATATATATATATATATATATATATATATATATATATATATATATCCAATCTAATTAGCACAACTCTGTCACTCAAAAGTAGAAAACACCCTGACAGTTCGGTAAGCTTATCCTTGATTTACCAGATTCTTTAACCGATTGTCGAAAGCACCGAACACAACCGTGAATGCATAGTAGTCCTTTTCAGTCTCCGTATGGAACTGAAACTTACTTAAACTGTAAATAAGAAATGTTAGTGTAAGGACCGCGTAGTATATCTGCATGCTTTATACAAGATTTTCCCAGCAAAACAGAAATCATTTCTCCCTCTCGGTGGGGAAATTTTTTTAATTGAAAAAAACAAATTATTTTTTTTTATTAATTTAGGAAATCTTATTGCATCTCATAACATGAAATTTAAAATTCGTAAAATTTTTTTTTACTCATAACCCTAAAATATATATATATATATATATATATATATATATATATATATATATATATATATATATATATATATATATATATATATATATATAATATATATATCTTTAATTATATATATATATATATATATATATATATATATATATATACTGTATATATCCTTTCAGTAATTGTACGATATAGCCCTCACACAGTCTGCGTCTCGAGGGTGTATTCCATATGGAACATGAACACCTGAGAAATATGAAAGTATTTTTATTCTGCACGTTATTTTATTTTTGCAAGTCGAAAAGGCATGCTAACGCTGAATTTAAATCAAATTGACCTTACAGGAACCCTCACGAATAAGATAATTATTGCATAAAATTTCTATACCATATGGTTGATGTGTATAATAAAAGAAAATCAAGAAGTGTCATTTGGCATTACAATTAATTGACGAGTTACTCTTGATTAAAAAGTTTGATTACCTCGTTTATGGTGACTCCTGAGTGACCGAGCACCCAACCTTCTAACCAGATCAAATAAGTTTAATATAGGTTGCAAACAAAGGACGACTGGCGAAACCGATATTTTTCACGAATTGAGTCCAAGACATTTCTCGAAAGGTTTCATCCTTGAAAGTTGATCCCCTACTGGTTCCTACATTTAATGTCCCGTTCTTACACCAACCCGGCAAACCTCACCAGGTCTGCCATTTTCAGAGTTTAAGATGCTGCCATTCTGATCACGAGAACCTGAATGATTAGTCTATGATTCCTGTTATTCACTTAACTATGAGTTCAGCAGTGGGAGCGCAAGTACAGTAAGTCCTGTTATCT
Source organism: Trachelipus rathkii (assembly GCA_015478945.1). Classification (NCBI taxonomy): domain Eukaryota; kingdom Metazoa; phylum Arthropoda; class Malacostraca; order Isopoda; family Trachelipodidae; genus Trachelipus; species Trachelipus rathkii. The sequence continues at coordinate 21,982 of JABUQX010025086.1, read as the reverse complement.
CTATTTCAAGTTGCTCTAGATCCACCTGAGCAAAGCGTCGTGAGGTTTTCGAGTTTAACCTCCTTAAATTGAGTTTGTGCAATTGTTTCGATTTTATCACACTATTTATCATACCATTAAAATAACGATTTGCAATTGTTATAAATATTTTATATTTTTTTGAGTCCCAAAAATCTCACTTTTTCCTTCCCCACCACTGTTAATATTCTATATTCGAGGCTAAAATGAAAGGGATGGAGGTTAATACATCCTGACTCAAACTCAAAGTGACTCAATTAACAAGAGGAAATTCTCCAGATTTTCAATTTTTTTTTTTTTTTTCATCTATTTCTATATTAAGTTTTTTACTTAAATTAACTAATTTTACATCTATATTAATAAAAAAAAGTATATAAAACAATGAACTTTCCTAACATTTAATAAATTTTGATCAGAATTTTTTTTCAATTTTCTAAAATGATGTATCCTGGTTCCTTCCCTGTTCAGCGTTTCTCATTAAAAGAATAAATTCAATGTTTAAGTTATTAAACGGTTTTCCTTCAAATCTGCACATTTTTATATTTGATGTATGTTCATATAATGCGTATACAGTATTTAAATTTTTGCGATTAACGCGCTATTCATCTTTTAGAACATCAACACTAGTACTACATATAGAAAGAATGCTTTGAAACATTTTTCCAGTATTAAATATTCATTTTCACAGGTTTCTTTAAAAGGAAACAAAGTATAGCAATTACATGCCGAAGTTTCAAAAGTAAAAGCTGCAATATAAGAAAGAATCATTAGGGAATGGTTTAGCAACCTTAAGAATGAGTTGGAGAACATTGGGGACTTCCATGTGTTATCGGAGCACTCACGATTATAATATTGATGAAACTAACATTCAGTTGTGCCCCAGCAGGTCGAAATAGTTGCCATCAAGGGCTGGAAGAATGTGAACGAAAGGACCAGGGCCGGAAAAAGTACACTTACTTTAAATATATATATATATATATATATATATATATATATATATATATATATATATATATATATATATATATATATATATATATATATATATATATATATATATATATATCGATATATATATATATATATATATATATATAGTGCCCAGGCTATATCTTCTGCCCGGCTTAATATTACACAGGATATTTTAGAAACTATCCTGAGGAATGGTTAGGATTTCAAATTTTTTATGAAAACAAAAAGAAGTTACAAATTAAATATTCCTAAAATGCGTCAGAGCCAAGAAATTGCTTAAAAAAAAACTCAATTACCTATAACAAAAGATTTAGTTTTGCTATCTAAAAGTGCTAAAAATACATTAGATAGTCTTGTATCAAAAGTTAAAGAAGAACCTACTCTAGCATTATGGTTGCAGCTGTCAAAAGTAATACTTGGAAGTATAATAATCTTTAACAAAAGAAGAGAAGGTGAAACGGCTCGTAGTCTTTTGGAGGATTTCACTAAAAGACCCTACTGGAAAGAACTGAACACCGAAGAAATATTAGAAAGCTTAACAACAACTGAAAAAGTTTTAGCGGATACTTTGGATTTGAGGATGGTGACAGGTAAAAGAAATATAAAAGTCCCCATCCTCTTGACCCCATTAACACGAACCTGTATTGAAGTACTGTGCGAAACTAGAAGTACAGTTGGAATATCCAACGACAACGACAACGACGATGTCTTGGACTATTGTCTAACTCTATGTACTTTGAAAGATCCTTCGAAAATTCAAAGTACTTCTTTAAGAAAATATGTGTGTACCGTGTCTCAAATATTAAATTTGAGTTTTTAACCAAACATATGGGGCGTACACCTGCTATCCATAACAAATTTTACAGGTTGCACGAGAGTACAATTGAAACTACGAAAGTGGCAAAAATCTTGTTGGCTCTTGATGAGGGCGTTCTTCATAAACTCAAGAAGCAATCTCTGGATGAGTTATCTTTAGAAGAATTACTGCCGGAATTGGCCAGAAACTCTTTCGGCAATGAGAATACATTTTCGGAAGAAAGGACAGATATATTTCGGAAACCGAGAAGTTCCACTCGGAGTAATAGTGTTGAGGAAAAAATTGAAGATAAACTTCCAGGATTGGAGTAATGATTTAAAAGAAAGTGAAAACATACTTCCGAAATTAGACGGTAATTCTCAGGTTAGTGATGTCTCAGAAGAATGTGAAAATCCTATCGGTTCTGAATCATGCGTTTACAGCAATACTTGCGAAGTGTAGAAGAGCCCACTAGCTACTAAATATAATCATTTGAAAGAAAACCAAATTCAAATACACCAAAAGTGGGATTTAAATATAAAATCTTTAGCTTTTCAGGTTTTCAGCTCAAATCTTAAAAGCAAGAAAGCACCGGGAAGAGCAGTGCTTTCGATTCGCTATCCAGGTTTCTATGGTAAATGTCCGGCCCGATCAGCATATTATCTAGCAGTTCACACTACACATTTATGGAGTAAATTACTTGGTGTCGCATGCTGTAGGTGATATGCGGTGTTTTCCTCGGTCCAGCACCGATAATTCCACCCATTAATCGTGCCAATATTGGTAAACCTGGCCTCATCCGTCCACAAAATACGGAGCTGCGCGTCAAGTTTATTGTCAAACATGGAACACATTTGGACTACGAACTACAACCAACGTCCGGGATCGCCTGGATGCAGACCGTGTACAATGTGTGCTCTGTAATGAAAAATGTTGTATACATATGTAGAATGCACCGTACCTTTCCTGTCTTCCGTAAGTAGGTTGTTGGGTGCTCCGTGGTATACAATAGAACGTCAAACTCCATGTCAGAGGTACGGGTGGGAGGTTGGTTTGGGTGGTGAGGTGGTCAGTTGGTCGAACTTTATTCATGAACACCTGTGTACAATCTGTACATTATAGTGGGATGCGGTTCCAAACGATCTGGATATCTCCGTCTATACACCTCCGTAGCTCTGTGGGCATTCTTGCCTTCCAGAATAAACGCCTCAACCATATCTGTCAGTTCCTGGGTTGTATACATATTACACTGGCCAACTGTTGCCAAGGATATTTTATCGAATTTATAGTATATCGGGTGTGCTGATTTCAGAAATGACATTAGTTTTCCAAGATTGGCTCTAGTTCTTCAGATACAGTAATATCGTTTTATTTCTTTTTAAGGGGCTTGCCTTTATATATACTTTATTTTTTTCTATTTTCAGAACACTATGAGTACTTCACGAAGAGCGTGTTTGAATAACCCCAATGTATTCTGCTACATCTGTGGTGAATATTGCCAGGAGAACCAAAGAAGAAATATTACTAACTGTGAGCAAGCATATCTTGGCCATAACTTTTGGAATGAAAACTCGAGAACCAAGATCAGTCTGGGCTCCTCATATCGTCTGTAAAACGTGTCGAAAATCTACGTCAGTGGAAAAATGGACGAAGAAAAGGTTTAAAATTTGGTGTGCCTATGGTATGGCGGGAGCCAAAGAATCACCACAGTGACTTATTTTTGTTTGGTAATGTGAAAGGTATGCAATGTTACAAGAAACGTAAATTTGAGTACCCAGATTTGGAAAATCAGCAAGGGCGACCTGTACCACACTCCGATGATGTTCCCATCCAGTGTTCACTACACTCCCAGCATTGTCTAATGACTGATGAAGAACATATCCAGGATTTGGTGTGCACACGTGCAGATAGTGGTAGTGAATATGAAGAAAGTACTTCTACACAGCAACAGTTCTCCCAGGAAGAGATCAATGATTTAGTACGAGAGTTAAGTCTCTCCAAGCAAGATTCTGAGCTTTTAGCATCTAGACTAAGTGAAAAGAACTGTCTCAAGGCCGAATGTAAAATCTTTTTTTCGGAACATGAGGGTAGTACTTCTTCCATATTTCATTGACGAAGAAGACCCTAGTATACTATAGGAACATCCCTGGACTCCTACTCCAAATGGGCTTACCTAATACCGACCCGAAGATTGGCGATTGTTTATGGATTTGTTTTCAACGAGAAGCTTGAAGTGTGTTTTATTGAACAATGGCAATAGTTAGCATCGATTCCAATAGGTCACTCAACCAAACTGAAAGAGGAATATGAAATATAAAGAAGATCTTGCAGAAGCCTTAGATATAATGAACCAGTGGTCTATATGCGTTGATTTGAAGAATGGTCAACATCTTCTTGGGCAGCAAGCGGATATACTAAGTACCCTTGTTTCATATGCCTTTGGGATAGTAGGGCTAAAGAAGACCACTGGGAAAAAGTTGTATGACCTGCTAGGGAAAATATGACTGTAGGTGCATCAAATATCATTAACGAACCACTGGTTGACAGAGGAAAAATTTATTTTCCCACCACTCCACACTCAAACTAGGACTGATGAAGCAATTTGTTAGGGCCTAGACAAAGATGGTGAATGTTTTCAAATATATTTGCAGATTTTTTCCAGGGTTGAGTATGGAGAAACTCAAAGCTGGAATCTTTAGCGGCCATCAAATTCGCACAAATCATCAAGGAAATGACCTTTCAGAAATTTCCATGCTGATATTTGAGAAACTGCCGGAAAAGTTTTGTCTTGGTTTTGTTCAGAACTTTTTGGGCAACCATAAATCTGCCAACTATGTAGAACTCGTACAGAAAATGCTTTCAGACTTCAAAATTTGAATGCTAATATGAAGCATAAAAGTCCCCTTTCTACAATAGTGCACAGTTAGAATCGGTTTAAGGATCATCTAGGATGTTATAACGTGGCAGGAACAAGGGGAGAGGTTCCATCAAGATATCAAGGTGATGGGAAAGTAGATACAGGAAGATGGGATACACACATGATGGCAGACTATTGTTGGAGCCTTCAACGTGATTGTCCACATTCTGCACACAGAAAACAATCATATAGACATCTGGTGCAGGTGGGGGAGGTAACATTGTCTAGTTTGAATCTATATTTATATTGTAAGAGTTTTGGTGGTGACTGATCCTGGCTCCGGGCGAGTCAATTTGGCCTGCTTTCTGGCAGTGTTTCTTGCTATAGGGAAATTTTTGGGAGGGGGAGTTTAGTAAGTTGTTATTGGGGCGGTTTTGTAGGTACGTGTTAGTTAGTTGTGTATGGATACGAGTGAGCTATGACTTATTGGCAGGAGGAGGGGGAATAATGTTGTAGATGTCATTATAGAATTTGGCTGGTGAGGAGGGTGGGGATTTTAGTCTGTGTCGGGAGGGTGGAGAATAATTTAGTGACATGGTGGTTGGATTTTAGGGTTTTTCTGGTAGCATTGAGTCCCCACCATCTTCAGGTGGGTGGAGATAGGAAGGATGTAAGTCTCGTTCATGTAAATGTGGATGGGGGTAGATTTGGTGCATTCGGTGATAATACTAAGGGCTGTGTTTTGTGTGATTTGTAATTTTTTTTAGTTAGATTTTGACAGTGCATGGAACCATGCTGGGGAGGCATAGTTTATATTTGTTCTGAAGAGGAGTTTATAAGTGGTGATGAGGGTGTGTTTCCTGTCACTGAAGTTGTGTTGGGAAAGGGTTCAGAGGGTGTTTAGTTTCCGTTGAGTCGATGAGGTGATTTGGTTGATGTGGGGGAGAACGTCATGTGTGTGTCATAGGTAAGTCCTAATATTTTTGGGGTTTTGTTTAGGGGGAGGGGATTGTTGTTCAGGAAAACTATTGGATGGAGTGAAGATTGATGGCGGTCGGTGGTTAGGAGAATGATGGAGGAGGCGGACATTCTATTGGAGAGTAACCAAGTTTCTAATTGTTGTAAGTATTCTTGGGTGTGAAGAGTGGCTATATTTACGTTGGGATCTTGAAAATGAGCTGATATCATCTGCATATGTGATAAGTTTGGTGGATTGGTGGGTAGGGATGGGCAGGTCTGCTGTAAAAAGATTGAAGAGGAATAGAGAGAGAATGGCGCCCTGTGGGACGCCTTTTTGTAATTTAACGGAGTGGGAGAGATTGTTTTTGTGGAGAACTTTGGCTAAACGGTTAGTGAGAAAATTGGAAAGCCATTTTATGTCGTTATTTTCTAGGGGGGATTGGAGGATTTTTTTTGTATAAGAATGTATGTGGGGACAATGTCAAAGGCTTTGTTGATGTCGATTGCTGTGAGGATGGATCTATGGGATGGGGATTGGTTGAAGCCATTGATGATGTGTTGGGTGAGGAAGGTAAGGGCTGTAGTTGTGGAGTGGTTGCTTTTAAAGCCATGTTGGAAATCTGGGAGGGTGATGAGAGGGGAGATTTTGTTTAATATTAATTTCTCCAATTCGAAACACTGGACTCCGCGTCGCTGAGTTAACAGTAGCCGGGCGCCTTATCCACTAGGCTATCCACGTTCCCAAAAAAGAACGTTTCAAGTCTAGCTTATAAAGCTCCCGGTCTTCTCCTCCCATAATTGCTGAGTACTCAAAGGCCAGCCCCCATGGTTAAATTTCCTTAGTATTGTTGGCCAAGAATTAGCAACTTCAATTAAACAATATTGCACTAAAAATGATTTCATTGTGAAGAAAGTCCCAGGTTTTAAAGCTTTAATATTAATAAAAACTACATCAGCTCAATCTCACATATTTTATTCTCTATTGTTTCCAAAAGATAGCATTGATACCATTGACAACAACATCTTTAGAAAACCAATCACTTCACATAGTAACACAATGATTAAATGTCATTCAATTCAAACAGACAAACTACAAAACCTAGTTACTTTACCTTTAACCTTCATTAACTCACACTTCACCTTCTTGAGACATTTTAACACTACTGAAAATTCACCATTTTCTAACATATACAATTGTGAAGAGACATTCATACACTCTATGTTTTGTTTATTTTTATCCTTAGAAGATAAATCCTTAACTGAAGAAATTGTAACTTTGTCTAGATATGCTTATATGGAACAATTTGTTGCTAGTTCTAACTTCAAGTGGCCTGGTAAAATATTAAATAAATTAGACTTTAGACCCAGGACCAAATTTCAATCTGTATTAATAGAAAATCTCATTAATTTATGTATCCATATAGAAAATAATGAACTTGAACCTGTGAATGATGAACTGGATGGATCTGATTCTAGGGACAGAGTTGCAGGTTTGATTTCATTGTTTAACTGAAATAAAATAAACTCATTTGAATGTGCTTTAGACATTTGTTATTCTGGTTATTTTAAAAACAAAAATCATAAATCTGAGGACAATCAAGCAATGAATTTAGTTAAAAAGATTATGCAATGTGAGGATAATCTTAAGGATATAGATTTAGAAAACATAGCATATAATTCCAGCACCAATCTCTGACAACACGAATTCAACTGTGATTTAACTAAATTTAACTAAATTGAGCATGTGAGAACGACCCGTATATGCCTAGTTCGAATGGTTTGGCTGGGAGAACAGTACGAACGTTGAGTGAGATGTTACGAATGATGAGTGAAAAGGAGAATGATTGGGATTATTTTTTGGGTAGAGTGTTGTGGGAATATAAAATGACTGTGCATAGGGCAACTGGTATGTCTCCGTGTATGTATGTGATGAATTTTGAGAAGTTTGTGAAACCTAGGTTGGGATTGCCTGAAAGTAATAGGGATGTGTGGAGAAAAGGAAGTTTGAAGTTTGCAAGTTTTGAGGTAGGAGATAAAGTTTTGAAAGAGTTGATTGTGAAAGGGCGTTTGAATTTGAGTAAGATGAGAGAGAAATTTGAGGGACTGTATGTTGTGAAAAAGGTAGGTCGAATGGGGTTAGTTATGTGTTAGAGAGTGAGAAGGATGGTATTGTGAATGAGTTTAGAGCGCATCAGATGCAGTTGAGGCCGTGGAGGGAGCCGCCTGGATATTTGAAGGCTCACCCAGTATATGAGTAATTGATGAATGAGGATGAAAGGGACGATAATGTGGATTTAGTGGATAACCTGTGGTTGAAAGGGAAAGAGTTAGTGTTGGTTGAGAAAATATGGAAAAAGACGTAAAGGCAGTAAATCAGGGACAGTGAAAGGATTGTTTGATGAGGACGATGAAAATTAGCATTTTTCCAGATTTTGGTGGGATAATGTAAGAAATGAACAGAGTTTGAAAAAGAAGTCCGTATACTGTATGTAAGTTTCCATTAGATAAGAGCGAAAGTGTGCTAGCAGGATTGAGGGATGTTAGGGATAGGAGTATGAATATGAGTGGAAGATGTGGATCAATTCTGTATGGAATTGGATGAAGTGGTGAATGAGATAAAAGCGAATGCAAGGATGAGAGAGATTGATCAAATGTCAAGGAGGTTAAGTAGGTTAGAGGGGGGTGAATGAAAGAGAATGAAAAGGTTGTTGTTGCGAAAGTTGGAAGTGAAAATAGGAACGAAGTTCAGGAAATTAGGAGGCCCATGCAGCGGAGTAATAGGTCGAGTGAAGAGTATGATTGGATTTGCATTTTTAAAGAAATGAATCTATGGTGAATTATGGGGTTAGAATTATGAGACAAGCTTAGGTGGAAGCATTTCTTTTTTGAAGGTTTTTTTTTTTGTTTGTTTTTGTCTCATAATTTGTTTTTTTTTATTTTATTTTAGGTTGATTCAGAAATTTGAAAGAAGAATGAACGTCCATCAAGACGGATTGTAGTGAAAGTTTACTTATGGGTGTAAAGAGGGGGGGAATATTTTATTTTATTAAGTCGTTTATAAAGTGAATAAGTTATTTATGATAAAAATGTTTTCCCAGTTTAGTTAAAACTTAAAAGAAAGAGACTATTGACCATTTATTTTTTTCTGTTGATTGATCAATATAAAGGAATGCGAGATTAATAAACGTCATCGACGCTTCACTGTTTCTTACGTTATACGTTTGAAAGGTAATATATATTATTTTTTTATATTGTTATAATTTATTTTATTTTTTATTTGCTTATTCCCTTATTACTGATTATTATTATTATTGATTTTTATTATTATTATATAATGTGTGTGAAGCGAATGAGTTCAATTTTTTAAAGGTTCGTTTTTTCCATATTTTTAAGTTTTGGATTCATCGTTTGAGGTGTTGGTGTCAGAAGACTGGTGTACTCCACCCTAGCCTGAAGGAAGGAATAAACGTGTCTTTGTCCGGAGAGGTATGAAATATTATGCTTATGCTTATTATTATTGTTATTTTATTTATTATCTTTATTGGATTTGCTTATGTGTTTTTTGCTTATTATTGGTTTGGATTTGCTTATTATTTTTTTTAATATTTATTTCTGCTTATTATTATTGTCATTTTCATTATGGTTATTTTATTTATGGTAAGGGAGCGAAAATCTTTGAGGTGTTGTTGTTTATTTCAGTTGACTGGCTTTTGAGTTGGCGGATATTCAGGGATTGGAGTGTCTATGATTGATTTATAGAGAAAAAAAACTGGATGATTATCCAGGTAAGGGCTATATATTTAATTATTTGCATTATTGTTTTCATTCTTATTTAATTTGAGGGTTTAGATAATTTTAATTAGTTAAACATATTTGCTTTACGAACTTGATTGCCTTATTTAATTTGCGACTTCGATTGCATTATTTGCTTTATGAATTTAAGCATTTTTTAATTTGATGAATTAAGGAATAAGAATCTTTAACGTTAAAATAACTTAAACCTTGAATGATGTTTCTATGTTATTATTATTAATTAATATTTATTTTTATTTTTCATAATGGTTAGGAGTTTTTTTTCTCTTTCTCAGTTTTTTCCCTGTTTCTTGTCCTTGTCCATTGAGGAAGAGTGGGTTTTGGAATTACGAAAGGTGACTGAGTTCGGCAATAAGAAAACTGTGCCTATTGATGGTTAAAATTTAAATAAAAACTTGATTTTGAAAATTAAGGATTACAGATTTGATTTTTGGAACTTAAAGAATGGAGACCTGATTTTGAAAACCAAATAAGACAAAAATAAATTTATGTATTTTGTTATTTTGAATAATTTTTTAGAATTGTTTTCTTTTTATTTTTTTTTATTTTTTTTTATTTTTTTTTAGGATTAAGGTCATTTTTTGTAGTATTAAGGACTTTATTTTGTAGTATTCACCTTGCTGTAATTTAACACTAAATTTTTTTTGGTATCGGTATCGGATTGCGTCGGTGTCAGTATTGGCTTATCATAGTATCGGTATCGGCTTTTGTAATATTTGGTGTTGTGTAGAGAAGAATTTGGTGTTGTGTGGATTTTTTTGATAAATTCAAATTGGTTTTGTTTGTTCAGTGTTTTCTTTGATTTTTTTCTCCTGTGTTTTATTCTTCTGTTAAGAGGACTCACAACAAATAAATAAATAGTGGATGGAATCGAACCCACCACATTGCTACCTTTATGAATTTTTTTTACCTGACATTTCTCAATCTAATATCATGCTGACGTTACAATTTTTTAGAAAAAGTATTTTGAGTAAAAATTGTCCACTATGCAGAAACCTAATTAAATTGGAATATTCGTTCGTTAAATTATGTTTTGCTTAATAATCTAAACGAGTCGGACTGGCGTTACAATTTTTGGAAAACCTATTTTGATTATAATTTGAAGATGAATTTGATGACGACGTTAAGGACGAATTTTTCACAAGTTTAGACCCCCCTCCCACACGCAAGCGCCACCACCCAACACCCACCCCCCACAAAACCCAAACAACAACAAGGCAACCCACACAAACCAACACCAACCAAACCAAAACACACAACAAAACAAAAACAACTGAGATGCATGCAAAAAAAAAAACCCACCACATACGCTGCAATAGATCAACAGACGACGACATACGTGCAATCGAACAGAAAGATCTTGACGAAAACACGTGCCCCTTGACCTTCGATTGTAGTATCGAAGATTTGAAGGACGAGAAGTTACCCGAACTTGTAGATCGGGGGAAGATGGCCGTTTTAAGGCATTTTCCCTTCACCGGCGTTTGCTTAAATAAGAAAAAAAAATCTACCCTGGACACTAACTTTTATAATGAGTCAAAAAAGAAACCTCTTTACTTCGATAAGCCAAACCGCATTTGATGGAAATTTAGAAGATATTAGATGCAACAACCTAGACGAAAAAAAGATGTTCATCGAACTAGGGAATACGTTCGTCAACGTCGTCATTCCAGTTTTTACTCCGAACGTAGCAAAAGTTTTAAAACCACTTCTTCAGACAAAATTATTCATCTCGGTCTGCTCCTTCTGCATAATAAGAACACCATTCATCGTCGATAATGAAGCCCATTTTGCAGCTTTGGTGTGTCTTTGGATGAACTTAATAATTTCCGAAGGTAATGAAACAGATTTTGTTCGGAGATTAGATTCCGTGACAGCTATCGCTTCTGCTTATCTAAATTGGTCTCGTTTTAAGGCCTACAGAAGGGGGTTACTAGACAACACCGAATCTGCATTGAGTAGGAGCATTTACGCCCACGAAGAAAAGGGCGGCAAAGTTATTTTAGAAAACCTCTCTAAGGCAATATTTTCTTGAATACTTATCGCGATGAAGTTGAAGCGTGCAAGATCGAAAAAATATTCGAATTAATACTCCGGGAACATATTTATCGGTTAATTTACAAATTGATAAAATAAAATGATTTGAAAACTGTCATCAGGTATGTATTCGCTGAGAATTTTGATTTTGTAACCTCTACGGGCATTCCTTTGATTAACAGAACTTACTTAGATGACGTAGCTGCTAAAAGCGAAGAAGCGATCGAAGAATTTCAAACTCGTTATGAGTTTCTTAGAAACCATAATTTGAGCGCAACTACAAGAAAATTCTTAAAAAGGTTAGTGACGAATTTATGTCGCAGAAGCGTGTTAGAATGTCACTGATCACCAACTTCATACTCAATTGCAAAGATGAAGAATCGATTGGAGACATAAATTTAATCAGTTTTCGTAGTATAGGTCAACGAGAATTTAACGTTTCCATCGGAACATTAGAAGAAATATACGAAAAAAAGAGGATGTTCCGCTACGTCTACGAAAGTGTAATGGACATAAATATAACCAATAATGCTAACAAATTTCCCAGGAACTCGACGACACACGAGTCTGCTTATAGGCGAGAGAGACGTAAGCTTCACGAGATACTCAAAGGATGTTAGTCGACGAGTCATCAGTGATTTCAAATAATACGGTTTTGATTTTGATACGGTTTTTTTTATTTTTTTTAAGAAGTTAACAATTTCACATGAATTTCTTCAAATCCTGAATCCTGAAGAATGGAATAATAGAGAAGACTACAATGCTATGAAAAGTTATGTAAAAACAATAAAGGTTGTTAATGATAATGCAGAAAGGGCAATTTCACTAATGCAGAACTTTAACTGGCATCTAACAAAAAATGAAGAACTCCAGTTTATTTTGCAGGTTGTAGGGAAACATCGAGTGTCCATCGGCAGCAACCTAACGTTAAGAAATTAAACTTATTTAATTCATGCTTACAGTGGATTAGACCTACAGGAGAAACCACTTTAAAAAAAATGCGCCAGCTGAGGTCACATTTAAGGTGGTATGAAAATACTTCATTTCTACTAACCTGTGGTACCATCCAGAATTTGATAAATGGTCTGAAATTTGAAGAGAAGCATTTTTATATCATAAATAAACTATATATATGGGCCGAGACTTATTAAAAAAAGAGGAATTTTTTTTTTCACCATATAAGCTTGAGTCTAATATATATATATATATATATATATATATATATATATATATATATATATATATATATATATATATATATATATATATATATAATATATATTATATATATATATATATATATATATATATATATATATGTTGCTTTTTATATAAATACTATAAAAAAATACATATACATAACTATATACACATACACATATAATATATGCTTTCCACTATTCTAATTATTAGAAATAATCTACTGCAAACTTTAAATCCTCTAGATATATTGAACTCATATCTTCGTTTGGAACAAAAAAAGATTCATCAAACGATTTGAAATATTTCCCAACTTCACAACTGCTAATTGGAACAGGATCTCTCCTTGCTTTTAATCTTTTTCTGCCACGAATCCTTTGAACTTCCATCGGATAACAAAACATTATAAAATATTTGTTGGGTATTCACCACCCATCCAGTAATGCCTCCTGATTTTTATATTTATAAATAATACACAATCCTTTCTGTTGCAAATTCCATATTCCATTTCTTTCAAGTCTCGGGCTTTAATTCTTAACGATTTAGAGCAAGACGTTCCTCAACACTTTTTTAAAGATCATCGGCTTCTATTTCAGGATACTTAATGCAAATTTCTAAATTTTTTTCAATGTGCAAATCTTGTGGAAATATAACAGCACATGCTAATCTTAGAAATAAGTTCTTATTTCCCATATTTTCATTCAGTTGAGTTCTTTCACTCTATCCAAATATAAGATAACTCTAAACTCTTAAATAATTAATGCAACAGAAACATTCTAATAGTGTACTTTTCTTTATGATCAATATTAAAATACTGTAGGGTTTCTTCCGTATTATTGTCCAAGGAGTTAGCGAAACTGAAAATAATTAATTCATTCAATACCAATAATGTCGGTGTAAAACGACAAGGGGAACGAGGTTGCACGTCGCCACTGAAATCATTTACTGTTCGCATTTCGTTCCAAGCGTTAAAAAATATATTCTGTTTTTCCAGAATTCGGAGCTCGCCAAATAATACGATAAAAGTTAGATTCATCAATATGTAGGAAAATTTCCAATCGATGGCTGTCTGTTTTGTAAATAACACAAAGAATAAGTTGGTGCCCTACTTTGGTATCTAACACATTGTCCAAACATGTGGTCTCAGTACCATCATCCTCTGAATTTAGCAGGAAGCTAAGCTGCGTAAATAAAATGTGATTAATGCATTCGAAGATTTCTTTACATTCATTATCAGAATATATGCAATTTCCTAAAGGATCTTCTGGAGAAAATAATTCAATTGAGGTTGCAGGATAATTCGGATTTTTAGTTCTTAAGGGCAAGATCCAATCTGGGACTGGGGCTGATCCCCATTTTCGGCCCCACCTAAAAATGGACATAAAATTCGGAATTTTCAGCCGATTTTGACTATATAAACACCAAAATGTAGCTTCATAATTCAGCTGTAAGGTTGCTTAATTTTGAAGAGACCTCTTCATATTAAAAAGGCTTATAGTGGAACTCTTAAGGATAAACCCATTTGGCATAAATATAAACTCCTTTCTCAACGATTCATTTATCAAGTGGAAGTTTAAAAAGCCCATTTAATTCTTCTTAGCATAGAGAATGATTTATTTGAAATAATACATGTTTGGAATAGGAAAGCTTCGTTAAATCTTCCCTTTCATTATATACTATCAGAAGATTATTTAATACAATTAACTTGCCAAACTCACTAAGTTTAAGTAGTTCGAATATTGAACCTCAAAGTTGTGGAGTTAGATTTTGTATTAAAATAAAGAATAGCTCAATAAGCTTAAATTTTCTTTGAGCTTATTACTTATGTTATGTAATGTTGCTTAAGAAGGAACAAGTTGTTGAGCGCTGTAATAAAGTAGGCTTAGGAAGGAGTATCACTCGTAGCAAGAAACATATGCTAAAGGAGGATGTTCCTGAATACAGTGACGCGACAGCAGCAAGTAGAAATGAAGGATTAGATTTTCATGCTACTTCTGTAAAACGAAAATGCTTGAACATTAGACCACAACATGTATGGTCAACTGAGACAAAGATTTTGCTTTGCATTTTTTGAGAAAAAATATTACAAATAAAATACCACCTAAACAGACTGAATGCTTGCAATTCATGTCACAGTACCGACTGAAAAACCTTAGTGGAAAAGACGTGAAAGCGTTAATTTTCAATAAGTATTATGTGAGGAAGTTATATATAATATAGACAGGTCCACACGACTGTAAATATTGGCTTGAAAAAAAAAGAGAATTAACTAGAAAATTAAATATATATATATATATATATGATATATATATATATATATATATATATATATATATATAATTTAGACAGGTCCAAAAAAATTTTTTTTAAATTTTAAAGTTTCATCCCCTAAAATTGTTATATACCCAAAAATACTTACTGGCATGACATTTGAGGTAAATTAGTTGAACGTTAATAGTGCCGCCTAACACGTGACTATTATCTCAGATTATAAAATATATTTGAAAGTGACCTTTTGTAAATCTGTTTCATCAGTGAACATGACCTTGAATAAAATTTTATTAAGCTTACGTCATGAATAGGATGTCTTCGATAACCCCATCCCCCGCGAAATTACTTTGCCGTGATTGGTCGATAGGCCACGATGTTACAACGCCATAAGAAAATGTCATTTTTATTTTCTTGCTTTCTAGAGTTTAGTATCAAATTAACTGTTATACTGAAGTGTTTTATTTTGTCACGTGAAGTACTTTCATATTCTTAATGGCAGAAAAAATTCAAACGAGAAAGAATAGTGAAGTATGGCTAATAGGGCAACCAATAAGTGCCATTAGTAGTACCAAAAAGCTTCCTTCTAATGGCGCTGTGCTACGCAGATTGTTTTTCATAACCAAGAACAAACAATCAAAGATGCCATTTCTCTGATTTACGATGAAGTCTCTAAAAAATGGGCAATAACCAGTATACCTGTGTGTCCCAAACACCACGTGCATGCCCAAATTCGTAAGCTTTACGGAAATTATAGATTGCTTCAAAAGTCAAAGGGAAGACGGAATCCTGTTTAAGTTACAAGAGTTAAAAGATTTAAACCAAGGTTGAATAATCAGTTTGACATTGTTCATGTTGAAGCTTTGCAAATTATCAATAATGAGGAAGATAAATGCTTCCTTATAAATCAAAGAAAAAAAGGGATGCAAAGATATATGAGTGGCAGTGTTGACATGAAAACAATCGAAAGAGAGAAAAAAAGATTTGAAAGGGAAAAACGAAGCATTTACCTTAAAAAACAAAAAGAACATCGAAAAGAAACGGAATCTGCTGAAGTAGAGTTATTCAGCAGCAGTAGCAATAACAGCATCGCAGATGAAAATAAGGCTACAAACAGCTCATTAGAAATTAAAGATTTATTTAAACCCACTGCAAGCGGAGAAAGTAAAAGACGAAAGCTAACATCTAATGAATTAATAATGACATTACATCGAACAAAAACTAGTGACCGAAATGGAGTTATGATATTATCAGCTACTGCTAAGGCCATTGGATACGAAAAGGAGAAAGTTGTTTTAAGTAGAAGCACTTTACGAAGAGAGAGAAAAACTATGCGGAGCAAGATAGTTAATGGTATCAAGCAATAAGGACCGACCGGGGCCGGGGCTGCTCTAATTTAGCCGGGGCCGATGCCGGGGCCGGGGTTAGCTAAAATTAGAAATGTAAGTCAAAAACACTGAAAGTCTTAAAACTTAGGATGAAAATTAAATATAATTTCAATTAATTAATAATTATTTATTATAAAAAAAGGAATACATTTAATTAATTCAATAAAATAAATATTTTCGAAAGAAATTTTTAGAAAATAAACTCCAATCAGTCAGATTGCCTCTTCATCCAACTCCGGAGCACAAATCATCCAGACTGCAGCAACTCCCACAAGAGGCGGCAAAACTGCAACTGGAAAAGGTGGCAAATCATCAACCCCCAAGACTCAGACCAAGCCAACAAGACAACAACCCTCTAGACGCACCAGCCAGACCACAGGTGATGATGGTGGTGAACCTCCATATGACGACGATGATGATGACCCTGAAGACGAAGACGACAGTGAAGGAGAAGACAACAATGAAGAGGTGGGGAATGAGACGCCAGGTGCTAGGCAGTACCAGCCATGGACCATAGAAGGATTGACTGATTCCCTCTTTTCCACTGGCAAAGCAGAGGAGGTTCCTCATCCTGAGGATTTTGATTATGCTGGGCTGGACATTGCTGGCATGTTTTCAGCAGTTGACTTGAAATATAAGAATAGAAGAACTTTTAAGAAAGAGTTAACTCTTCTCTTAACTGTAATCTTCAGAAGAGGGTACTCATATAACAAGATTACAAAAAACCTGAAAAATCCAGAGCGTGCCAAGGACATAACATCAGCCATGAATAATATGGGCATAACAACGAAAGAAAAGCCTAGCCCTACAGATGTCACTCTTGGCCCACTGTCACTGCTAGCACCAATGATTCACTCAGATCTACTCCACCAAAAGAAGGAACCTGCAAGCAAGGTGCTACTAAAGAAGATTCCAAGGGTAGCAAACTGCGGAAGCTTCGTTTCCTGTGTCCCAATAGATAAGAAATTCGATCCACTCTTCAACTGTGGCCTACTCTACAATATCTATTGGGACACAGTCATCAACCCTGACAAACCAGAAGCTCTGGTGCGAACCATTAGGGGTTTCAAAAATGCATCCAGGAATGGTAGTGTCTTGACTGATGCTGTTAAGATGCATCATCTACATAGATGGGAGGTTGACACAGAAGCAGTATTAATGAGATTTAACTGGATAGGTCCAATAATCGACTCAGTTGTCGATCTCAACAGCAAGAATGCGTGGAACGTAATAAAGAATTACCTTAAAAATCAAGGTGATTACTGGACAGACAATGAAGAGGAACTACAAGCAAACCAAGAATAGTTTATATTTAAGTTTTTAATTTTATATTTGATGTAATAAAGGCAATGCTCAAACAAAAAAACAAAGAAATCTTACAAATAAGTTCTTATTTCCCATATTTTCATTCAGTAGAGTTCTTTCACTCTACCCAAACATAAGATGACTCTAAACTCTTAAATAATTAAAGCAACAGAAACATTCTAATAGTGTACTTTTCTTTATGATCAATATTAAAATACTCTAGGGTTTCTTCCGTATTATTGTCCAAGGAGTTAGCGAAACTGAAAATAATTAATTCATTCAATACCAATCCTGTCGGTGTAAAACGACAAGGGGAACGAGGTTGCACGTCGCCACTGAAATCATTTACTGCTCGCATTTCGTTCCAAGCGTTAAAAAATATATTCTGTTTTTCCAGAATTCGGAGCTCGCCAAATAATACGATAAAAGTTAGATTCATCAATATGTAGGAAAATTTCCAATCGATGGCTGTCTGTTTTGTAAATAACACAAAGAATAAGTTGGTGCCCTACTTTGGTGTCTAACACTTTGTCCAAAAATGTGGTCTCAGTACCATCATCCTCTAATTTCGGGCAGAAGTTAAGCTTCGTAAATAAAATGTGATTAATGCATTCGAAGATTTCTTTACATTCATTATCAGAATATATGCAATTTTCTAAAGGATCTTCTGGAAAAAATAATTCAATTGAGGTTGCAGGATGATTAGGATTTTTAGTTCTTAAGCATAATTGAACTTCAGCTGCAAGGTTGCTTAATTTTGAAGAGACCTCTTCATATTAAAAAGGCTTATAGTGGAACTCTTAAGGATAAACCCATTTGGCAGAAATATAAACTCCTTTCTCAACGATTCATTTATCAAGTGGAAGTTTAAAAAGCCCATTTAATTCTTCTTAGCATAGAGAATGATTTATTTGAAATAATACATGTTTGGAATAGTAAAGCTTCGTTAAATCTTCCCTTTCATTATATACTATCAGAAGATTATTTAATACAATTGACTTTCACAAACTCACTAAGTTTAAGTAGTTCGAATATTGAACCTTAAAGTTGTGGAGTTAGATTTTGTATTAAAATAAAGAATAGCTCAATAAGCTAAAATTTTCTTTGAGCTTATTACTTATGTTATGTTGTTATGTAATGTTGCTTAAGAAGGAACAAGTTGTTGAGCGCTGTAATAAAGTAGGCTTAGGAAGGAGTATCACTCGTAGCAAGAAACATATGCTAAAGGAGGATGTTCCTAAATACAGTGACGCGACAGCAGCAAGTAGTAGAAATGAAGGATTAGATTTTCATGCTACTTCTGTGAAACGAAAATGCTTGAACATTAGACCACAACATGTATGGTCAACTGAAACAAAGATTTTGCTTTGCATTTTTTGAAAAAAAATATTACAAATAAAATACCATCTAAACAGACTGAATGCTTGCAATTCATGTCACAGTAAAGACTAAAAAACCTTAGTGGAAAAGACGTGAAAGCGTTAATTTTCAATAAGTATTATGTGAGGAAGTTATATATAATTTAGACAGGTCCACACGACTGTAAATATTGGCTTGAAAAAAAAAGAGAATTACCTAGGAGCTCAAAGGAGGAAAACAAGGAATTGAAGGTTGCCTTGTTGTTTGGACTTACACTTTGGTTTAAGGAGCAGAATTAGAGACGCGGAAGACGTACGGTATTCTGGATTTAGTAATATGTTGTGTGATTAAACCGCAAGTTACTGAATCAATTGTGCTTTACTTATTTGTAGGAACCAATTAGGTACCTCGTTTGAAGCTGTGTAAAGTGAGTAGGTTTTAGCTACAGAGTAGCTTGTTGATTATAAAGTGTCATAAACGTTTAATTGAACACAAACATGTCCAAAGTGATTGTATAATTGGCAACTTAATTTAGTATTGTTTTCTTATTTGACTCAATTTATTTAATATAACAAATAGACGACTTTGATTTTTCTATATTTTATGTGGTAATCTTAGTTGTTGGGTTAGCCAGCTAATTATTTACGGCATATCGAGTGTGTATTCTTCGTAGTAATGAATTTGAGGAGAAATACTTTGTAAGTATTTGGTTGTAAAATATGATATGGATTTATAGAATAGAAGGGACCATAATTTATTTAAGTGTTATTAATTTATTTAATTGCTATTAAAATATATTTATTTAATAAGTGTGTAATTTTGACTCCTTCTCCATTGGTAACTATTGATTCAAGATTAAGAGAAAGGGTTTACTTGGGAGGATACATTCCCACAACAATATATTTATTTATTTATTTATTTTTATATATATATATATATATAATATATATATATATAATATTTATTTTTTTAATATATAAATATTAATTACATATATAAATTCATATTAGTAATATATATATATATTATATGGTATACATAGGAATTATATATATAGGTAAACTTATAATGATTATATATATTAGTGAAACAAGCTATTTTTAGGAATATATATATAATAATATATATATATATATAGTATGTATCAAAAGTGATTCATATAATTATAATATGATAGAAAACTAGATTAAGCTTATTAGTAATTATAGGTAAATCAGTGATTATAGACTTTTATGGTTAAACCAAACCCTTATTAAAACCAATAACTATTTTTGTATAATAACATTAATTTCCATATAAACTTTTATCACTTTTTAATATATTAGACTTCATTTTTTAATATTATCATTTTTTTACCAATAATAAAAATATGTACTTCATTGACATTAATGACTAATTAATAATGTCTAGTTAATTATATTTTACTATATAATATCTATTAACATTTATTAATTGGCCTTATTTTTTTTATTTTTTTTATATAATATATTATCAACATTTATATTAAGTGGACTATAAGGACTGAACAGTGAAAAGTATTGACACATTTTTACCCCTATAATTACTATAAATATTACCTTTTTATATATATGCTGGTTATACACATTACTCAATTCATTAATTAATATCTACGCATTATTGTCTACTGCAAAGCTTTAAATTCTCTGGATGATACTCACTATTTTAGAGTTTTGCATTCTCGCAACATAAACACAAGCTCGCTATAGGAAAAAACGATTATTCGCACAAAATTAATCATTATCTCCCAAATCAACCCACTATTAACACTGGTCAACCATTATGATCTCTCCTTGCCCTTTATAAAATACATTTTTCTTGATTTATTACTCGGAAAATCCTATAGAACTTCCGTCGGATAAACAAAAACTAATTATAAAATGTTTGTATTAAAGGGGAACTAATCCTGGAACGTGAAAAGTGATTGCTGGATCCCAGAGACAAGGAAATTATTTATCAAGAAATTTGGATACAAAGAAAACGTTATTATAGGGGCCAGATACGAAGATAGTTGTTGCCAAGTGCGATAGCCTATTTAAATATTTATCAAGATAATTATAGTTGTGTTTCAGTTCATTAGAGATATTTTTTGTAAATTCTGAACAAATAATCTCAAGCATTCTTTCTCCGTTTCTTTCTTTCTTTTTAACTTGAACATCGTTATACATCATCTTTCAGGACACCAAATCAGAGCAGTAGTTAGCCTTATTTATAGGTAGCGTGTTACCTAACTTTCCTCAACCTGAGCTATTACTAACGCAAAATATTACAATGTCTTATTGAGAGGGTAAAGAACGACAATATAAACTTTTTATTAATAAATAATTAAAGCTAGATTCAGCGAAATATTATTGATCGAGTTAATATATTTAACTTTTCTCTATATATATGGATAAATTTCATAAATTATATAATAAATTACTTAGTTAATGATGAGTTTTCTTTCGTTTAATCATTATCCAAGAGTATATGCGCCGAAACTGAGAACCCAATTATAGGTTCAATTCTTCTTAATTCATCCTCTCTTAACTATGTCTATGTCTCGGTATGATTCCTCGTATTATTCCTTAATCCCCCGATTGAATAACATTCAACACAAAATTCAAAAATTAACGAGAACGAGGAATAGATATAATGGCAACGTTACCGGAACATTTAGACATCAGTTTTTTAAATTATTCCAATAAACTTACCACAAGCCTTATATTCTATTAAATTCTTGAGTTGTCTGATCCAGTAAGATATCTGCCGAGCATCCGTCCACACAAAATACCATAAGTCTACTCAGTAAGCTTAGCGTTAATAGAATCTTCAATCCTAAAATGTGTCGGTAGAAATCCCAAGTTATCATGCATTCACAAATGTGGTTTGCTCCTGCTTGTCATATTATATGAAAGAAAAGAATAGTTGCGTTTCCCCAGGCATTTAAGGTCATGTCCTTTAAATCACACACTCTTGTCCAAACATTGTTGTATCACCACTGACCTCAGA